>SNQJ01S0013279.1:84409-121524 GCA_010110895.2 Picea sitchensis | reverse complement strand
TTTCTGGTTATTTCTAGACTTCTGAGACTTCTTGCCTTATGAATGCCAGTTTCTTTACATCTTTGTTATACTGTGTTAGAGCAGCTCGGAATTGGAGGATCCAGTCGAGTTGTAGTTGTTATAGGATGATGTTGTAATGGATCCCTGTAATGGTTACGGAGTCTCTAATCGGTTCCTGTGTTTTCCTTAACACTGAATGACTTGGAAGTGGAGGATCCAATCAAGTCTTCTCTTCAATTTCTTGAAGCTCTGAACCAGGAGGATCCTGCATTCAGATTTTTTCCCCTACAAACCGTTGTAAGCCTGTCGCCAAGAGCTGTTTGTTCACCTTTCTTACTAAAGTCTTCCACATGCTCATCTTTTAATCGACCCACTGGCTAAAGTTAGGATTCCAGACCTCCTTTGTTCTTTATGTACCAGATCCAGTCCCCGAGTTAGAGTGATATCTCCTCGAGTCTCTACCCATTTGATCGCCCATTTATCAAACCGTGACATAAAAACTGATGGGCGTTGGGCTCTGCTCCTGCAAGCAATCCAGGAGTGACTTCCAGCGCTAACAACACCAACTAGAATTTAGAGGAGTTCAATCCTCCCTAGCACCACCCTACCACCCTGATCGAATATTACAAAACTTACTTACTTAATCTGTCTCTGATCTGATCTGTTACTGCTCAATGTCTCCTCTGCCTTCTTCAGCTTCTATGCTTTGTTCCACTTATGCATATTTTTGCTTCTACGCCCTGCGACTCCACTACACTCTTCTTCATCTATGCACTGCTCTCTCTCCTTCTACGCACCACTGCTACTATGTTCAGCTTTTCTTCTGCGTTTTATGCTCTGTGATCCATCTGCATTCTATGCGTTGTGCCTCTTCTGTGATCTTCAGCTCCTGCGCACCACCTCCTTCTACCCGCATGAATAAATATCAAAAACATCCCTCTCTCTTCTCTGTTCTATGTATATTTATCATGCCAATTACTCTGCCAGATCATTCACACAACTTTTCATCCTCTCTGGCAGTTATCCTGAGTCTTGTTCATCATCAGTGGTCGTTATCCTGAGATTCTTTGGCTTCTCTGGCAATGTGACCTTTCGTCTTCTCTGTTACAATTACAGTTGATCTTCTCTAACAGTTACAGGAAGTCTTCGTAGAATAAGCTCCTTGTGAACTTCACTAGCGTGAACTAGCACCGGGTGCAAGTTTCCCCCATGTGACCACCAGTTGTGACCACACACTAATCAAAAGGGTGCTTCGTGACTTCGTGTTTCGCAATCTCACAAGTTAGCTCTCCTCCATTCTTCAAATTCCAAACTCCTGAACTATGAACTAAGAGTCTAGCGAGCGCTAGCTCCATTCCCTTTAACCTTCGACAATGTGACCTCCAGCTATGACCTAGGGCCCAACTTCCAAGTGTTTTGCGACTTCATGTTTCAGGATTTTGGAAATCAAATCGCCCCTTTCTTCCAAAACCCAAACCCTGACTCTACACTTGCCATATCAACGGTCCACTATCCTTTATGATCCGATGGCTCAGATCTCCTCTTCACGTTTTGCGACTTCACGCTTCGCAATGTCTGCAGACTACTCGACATAATTCTTTCGATTCACGATTCTATGAATCTGCTTATCTGTTGCCATGTGTCCTCTTGATCCAATGGTCCACCCAACTCTACACTTGCCAGATCAACAATACAGATCTCTTTGTGATCCAACGGTTCATAATTACTTCACGACTTTGTGCTTCGCGATGTCTACGGACTGCTCAACATAGTTCTTTCGATTTGTGATTCAGCGAATCTGCTTATTGTAAGTTTTAAACTTGTGAAGTAAAGCAATGCATATAGATTCTTAAGAAAAACGGAAATTAATCAATGGCTCATACACATAGTACACAGAGATTTATACTGGAAACCCTTGACCAGGATAAAACCTGTCAACTCTTTATTGTATTAATTTCACCATTCACCAGACAATATATACAATGTTTTTAGGTATTTCGTAGATACAAAAACCCTAATCCCTTAATCTGGGATTAATTTAGAAAACCGCTAAAAATAAAGATCGTCAGACGCAGTTATCGAATATGACGCACCCACACACAAACATGCAAAGAATATAACACATACCCAACACTTATTTGTTGCCACGTGTCTTTCCCAGCACCAACAGCTAGGATTACCTCGTGATTTCAGACTTCACGAGTTTTTTCTTCTCCTATGCACTCTAAAAAATTTAAATCCCATGCACTTACCTCTGGATCCAAAGATGGTTGGTCCACGCGCTCAAATCAAACGCATGCTATCTGTTCTCCTCCTCTGCGCACTCATTCCTCTTATTTAGACTCTGATCCAACGGTTCAGATTCTTCACAGTGCTCGATCTGACGGCCATTGTCGCTCCTCCTCCTGAGCTTATGATTTCTTCTAACTTAGAATATTTTCTAAGTATTCAAAGGTTTCGACCTCCTAAGCTTCTCCTGCGAAATTGTTTCCTTCTGAGCTATGTCTTCATAAAAGAGGACTTCTTTTGGTGCTATCATCGTTGCTTTCATTTTTTCCATCGTCGTTTTTGTTCTTTCCATCATGTTCTTTCCATCAATGACAATCACACTCTTCCTGTAAACATGCCAACAATATCCCCCTTTGGCATTGATGGCAACCCTGAAAGGTTGCACTATTCTACTTATACCTCCAACCATAGCATCCACACCACATATTTTTCTACCCCTTTGACATAAATGTCAAAGAGAACTGAGAGTGACTATGTTCTCCCCCTAATCAAAGATACAATAAGCACTCTCCCCCTAATTAGATATACTATGAGAACTATCCCCCTGATCAGATAGACTATTTTAACTTGATAACAGGGTCACGCCCAACTTCTGGCGTAGATACTCAAACTAAGATTTTGCAAGCGGTTTAGTGAAGATATCAGCAATCTGACTTTGGATGGAATATAATGCAAAGAAACAACAGTGTTGATTACCTATTCCCTCAAGAAGTGATACTTGATGGGTATATGCTTGGTCTTGGAGTGAAATACGGGATTCTTTGACACACTAATTGCACTAGTATTATCACAATGAATTGGGATCGGTGCAGTATATTTTACCTCCAAGTCTGCAAGTGTCTGAATCATCCACAATACTTGGGTACAACAAGTGGCGGCTACAATGTATTCAGCTTCTGTAGTCGATAAGGAAATAGAACCTTGCTTCTTTCTCAACCATGCTACAAGAGAATCTTCTAAGAAGAATGCACCTCCACTCATTCTTTTCCTTTCATCCATGCAGTTAGCCCAATCAACATCTAAATAGATTGGTAATTGAAAATTTTGATTCCTAGGATACCATAGGCCATAGTTCATTGTTCCTTTCAAATATCTAAATATTCTTTTGACAGCTATCAAATGACTTTGTTTAGGTGCATATTGATACCTTCCTACCATTCCAACAACATGCATTATGTTTGAACGAGATGTTGTGATGTACAACTGGTTGCCTATCATAGACCTATATGAAATATGATCAACATCAGGTGAGTCATCATCCTTGCTTAACTCACATCCAGTGACCATAGGTGTGCTCACAGGTGAAGAATTTTCCATTTGAAACTTTTTCAACATTTCTCTTAGATATTTCTCCTGAGAAAGAAATATTCCTTCAGACCTCTGAGTAATTTGCAGACCAAGAAAAAATGGCAGTTCCCCTATCATAGACATTTCAAATTCAGACTGCATGGCAAAAGCAAACCATTGTACCAATGAAGCATTATTACTTCCGAAGATGATGTCATCTACATAGACCAGCGCAATGAGCAAATCATTATCCCTTGTTTTGATATATAGATTGCAGTCAATTGTTCCTCTCTTGAACCCTTTGTCTTGAATATACTTATCCAGTTTGTAATACCAGGCATGAGGAGCTTGTTTCAACCCATATAAGGCTTTCTTCAACTTGTAGACAAAGTCAAGGTTATCTGATAATTGGAAACCCTCTAGTTGTTCGATATAGACTTCTTCTTTTAGATCTCCATTTAGAAAATTTGACTTGACATCCATTTGATAGACTTTAAACTTCTTATAACAAGCATAGGCAAGAAACGTTTTAATAGCATCTAATCTTACTATGGGGGCAAATGTTTCATCAAAATCTAGTCCTTCTATTTGAGCATACCCTTTGCAGACCAATCTAGCCTTATTTATTACAATATTTCCTTGCTCATTCATCTTATTTTTGTAGACCAATTTGAATCCTATTACATTTTTATTTGTTGGCCTAGGAACAAGTTCCCAAGTATCATTCTTTTCAATCTGATCCAATTCCTCATTCATTGATTTTAACCAATTTACATATTTACTGGCTTCATTAAAGTTATTGGGTTCCACCATGGATATGAAGGCTATATGTGATTGTTCGATGTCTTTGATTATCCTTCTCTTGGTTTGTACACCTTTGTCTTTCTCACCAATTATCTAACTTGCAGGATGATTCTTTTGAGTAATTCTGGAGGAAGGATTTGATGTTGATTGTTGTATTGACTCTTCTTGTCTGGGTGTCTCTTCTCCACCTGATTCATCATCTTCTTGTGACTCTGAGATTTTTTGTTCTTCATTTTCATTATTCTCATCATATTCTTCATCTGACTTGGTGCTTATTCTTTGTTGATCTTTTACAAGAGCTTCTTCATCAATTCGAACATCAATACAATCTACTAATTTATGCATTCTTTTGTTAAATCATCTCTATCCTTTACTATTCGTTGCATATCCTAAGAAGATACATTCATCAGCTCTACCATAAAAAAATTCCCAGATGATCATCATTATTTTTTATGTAGCATTTACTTCCAAATACTTTGAAGTGATTGATTGATGCAGGTCGAGAAAACCACGGCTCATATGGAGTTTTATCACTGTTCCGCCTTAGATGTGCTTTGTTTAAAATATGAACAGCCATGTGAACAGCCTCCACCCAGAAGATTTGTGAAATGTCCCTTTCACTCATCATATCCCTTGTCATCTGCTGGACTAATCTATTTTGGCGTTCTACAACTCCATTTTGTTGAGGAGTACAAGGAATGGTATATTCTCTTTTAATTCCATGTCTGTCATAGAATTCTTTGAAATCTCTTGACAGAAATTCTTCTCCCCTATCTGAGCAAATTGCCTTTAACTTCCTTCCTGTTTGATTCTCAACTAACACCTTAAGCATTTTGAAATTATCAAATACATCAGATTTTTCTCTTAGAAAGGAAACCCACGTAAGCCTGGAGAAGTCATCAATAACCAGCATAAAGTAACGTTCTCCTCTAGTTCCTTCCTTTCGTGATGGGCCACACAAATCCATATGAATAATTTGAAGTGGTTTCTCAAAAGATGTGAAACTCTTCGATTTGAATTGAGTGTGAGTCAGCTTCCCCATTTGACAGGATTCACATACAGATTTATGAGGCTTAGATATTCTTGGAAGATCTTTCACAACACCTTCATTATTCAGCTTGACAATATGATCAAAATTCGGGTGTCCAAGCCTTCTGTGCCATAACCAACTTTCATCAAATTTTCTTAAATGACATTCCTTCTTATCTTCCTTCAGAACATAGACATTGTTTTCAGTTCTGACCCCTTTTGCAATCAACTCTCTTGTGTTTGTTGTTTTTATTTTACAATCTTTGGCAGTGAAAGTGACTTCACATCCTTTGTCACACACCTGACTGACACTGAGAAGATTATTCTTTAATCCATCAACAAATAGTACATCTTGAGCTTTGCCTCTTCCATTACTTAAGCTTACTAAACCTTTACCTCTGATCTTTCCTGGAGCATCATTTCCAAAAGTCACATTTCCTGATTTACTTTCTTTGAGTGATAGGAACTTACTTTTGTCACCTATCATATGACTAGAGCATATGTTGTCAATATACCAGGGGCTCTTTTGTCTTTGACCTGACAACACTAATTCACACTTGTTATCTTCTTTATTATTCCAAACCTTGACATTTTTAGCTTTGTGATTTGAATCTGGCTTATAGTTCTTTAGGCAATAGTCTGCAGCTTTATGTCCATAATTATGGTAGATGTAACATTTTGGTTCATTGAATAAAGGATCATAATGATTGTTATTCTTAATCTGTGTCTTTTTCCCTTCCATCACATGATTTGCAGTATGTGGTTGTTTGTTACTTGGTTGTCTCATTCTTTGTTGTGGCAGATATTTATTCCTTGGGTGTCTTGATTGCTCATGTCTAAATCTTAAAGAGCAATTTACAGCTTTGTGGCCAAAGTTAGAACAGTAAAAACAATATCCATAAAAAAAATCTTTGTACCTGGAAAATGGTTGTCTTCTTTGAGCAAGTCGATTTCTTCCATGTTGATGATTTCCTTGAGCAGAGTTTGTATTATTTCTTTGTTCTACAGATTCAGTTCTGGTACCTTTTTCTTCACTCCTCCTTGGCGGTTGATTATCTTCCTTTGTTTCTGCGGGTTTGTTGTTGTCAATGGTTGTAGATTTGACAAACTTGATGGATTCTTTATTGCTTGGCTGACCACTACTTGATCCCTCTTCATAACCCAAACCAGTTTTCAACTTTGGATTCCTTTGTTGATTCAGAATGGTGGCTAATCCTTTTGAGGCTTTAATAATTGTCAGATTCTAATGATATAAGGCCTGAAATTCCTCCAGATCTTTTCTGACAGACACTACTTCAGCTTCCAATTTTTCACCTTTTGCTTTGGCTTCCTTCAATTGTTGTTTGAGGATGTCTTCAATCCCTTAGCTTTGTCTAAATTAACCTTCAACATAGCAATTTCTTCAGATGGTTCATTGCATGTTTTCCCATACCTGAGAAGTAACTGTTTTTGTTTTGTTTTCTTTTCTCTGAGTCTATCAATCTCTTCCATGGCACTGCCAAGTTCTCCTTCAAGATCTACTACTGCTTCACAATCAGCGAACTCACTTCCTGTATCTTCAATGTTTAGATCTTCTAAATCTATTAGCATGACATCATTTATTTTACTTTCAATAGAAGAGTCATTGTTTTCATCATCTGAAGGATCGTCATCATTGTTTACACAAAGGCTTTTCTTCTTAAAATTATTCTCTTTATAGACCTTCTTGTATTTGTTCTTCTCTTCATCGTCATATGTCTGATCCTTTATTTTGCGAGGACACTTAGATGCAAAATGACCTATCTTACCACAGTTGAAACATTTGAAGGGAAGTTTACCTTTATATTTGCCTAATCCTTTCGTCAGCCTTCTCACAAAATTTGCTTCGATCTCTTCTATATCGGAGTCTGTGTTTTTCTCTGCTTTAAAGGATGCTTCTCTTGTAGTGGATTTACCTTTGGTGACTCTCATTTCATAAGCAGTTAGGGTTCCAAGGAGTTGATCTAGTGTCAACATTTTCAGATCATTTATTTCCTCTATAGCAGATACCTTTGAGTTAAATCTATCAGGAAGAGATCTTAATATTTTATGGACTAGAAAAGATTCATCTATCGTTTCACCTAGACCTTTCATAGTGTTGACAAGTTCTTCTATACGTAAGAAGTACTTACTGATAGTTTTGTCTTCATAGATATTTAACTGCTCAAATTTCAGTCTGTGAGTCTGCAGTTTTGCGTCTTTCACGTTTTCATTACCTTCATAACTACTTATCATCTTGACCCACATAACTTTTGCTTAATCACAGTGCGTGACTTTGAAAAACTCGGCTTATGCAAGTCCAATGAGGATGGAATTCATTACTTTTGCATTAAAGCTAAACTCCGGCTTATCATCTTTTGAGGCCAAGACTACAGGCTTCACATATCCAGTTTCAACGACATCCCAAACATCAGCACCCAAAGACATTAAATATGTTCTCATCCTTATTTTCCAGAAGGCAAATATTGTTCCATCAAACAGAGGGACTCTATTAGTTGAACTTCCTTCATGACTAGTCATGTTCAAGCTTATGGATCTACCTTTGATCAAAGGCACCGAATCTGATACCAATTGTTGGAAAAATAACTGAGAGGGGGGGTGAATCAGTTATTAATATAAGCTTGAAACTTTCCTTGTTCTTTTCTGAATCTTTCTAGATTATTATTTAATGTGATGTTGATAACTTAACATGCATAGATATACAACATTTGATCAATCACAAAGAATACATAGAGACACTGATATTCATGAGGAAACCCATAAAGGGAGAAAACATCTTCTTCTTAGGATGTCAATCAAGCTCCAACTTTCATGTACACCATTGTCTTTGAGCACCAACTCAAATATGAGGCTACAACCTCTGATAGCAAGCTACAACTTGCAGAGAACACCAACTCTCAGATTTCTCTAGCACCAACTAGATGGAAGCACCAACTCCCATAATATCTTCTAGCACCAACTAGAATTTAGAAGAATTCAATCCTCCCTAGCACCACCCTACCACCATGATTGAATCTTACAAAACTTACTTACTTGATATGTCTTTGATCTTGATCCGTCACTGCTCTATGTCTCCTCTGCCTTCTTCAACTTCTATTCTTTGTTCCACTTCTGCATATTTCTGCTTCTATGCTTTGTGACTCCACTGCACTCTTCTTCGTCTATGCACCGCTCTCTCTCCTTCTGCGCACCACTGTTGCATTGTTCATCTTTTCTTCTGAGTTCTATGATTTGTGATCCATCTTCATTCTATGCGTTGCGCCTCTTTTGTGCTCTTCATCTCTTGTGCACCACCTCCTTCTACCTGCATGAATAACTATCAAAAAAATCCCTCTCTCTTCTTTGTTCTGGGTATATTTATCATGCCAAGTCCTCTTCCAAATCATGCACGCAACTCTTCTTCCTCTCTGGCAGTTATCCTGAGTCTTGTTCCTCATCAGTGGTCGTGATCCTGAGATTATTTGGCTTCTCTGGTAGTGTGACCCTTCATCTTCTCTGTTACAGTTATAGTTGATCTTCTGTGACAGTTACAGGAGGCCTTCGTAGAAGAATCTCCTTGTGAACTTCACCCACATGAACTAACACCAAGTGCAAGTTTCCCCCACATGACCACTGGCTGTGACCACATGCTTATCAAAAAAGCGCTTCATGACTTCGTGTTTCAATATCTCACGAGTTAGCTCTCATCCATTCTTCTAAATCTGAACTCCCGAACTACGAACTAAGAGCCTAGCGAGCGCTAGCACCGTTCCCTTTAACCTCTGACGATGTGACCTCTGGATATGACCTGGGGCCCAACTTCCGAGCGCTTCACAACTTTGCGTTTTGGGATTTTGGAAATCAACTCACCCCTTTCTTCCAAAACCCGAACCCCGAATCTACGCTTGTCAGATCAAGGGTCCATGATCCTCTATGATCCGACGACTCAGATCTCCTCTTCATGTTTCATGACTTCGTGCTTCGATATGTGTGCAGACTGCTCAACGTAGCTCTTCTGATTCATGATTTTGCAATTCTTCTTATCTGTTGCCACATGTCCTCTTGATCCAACAGTCCACCTGACTCTACGCTTTCCAGATCAATGGTCTAGATCTCTCTGTGATCCAACGGCTCAGATCTCCTCTTCGCACTTCGGGATGTCTACGGACTGCTCGATGCAGTTCTTCTGAATCACGATTCTATGAATCTGCTTATCTATTTCCACGCATCCTCTTGATCCAACGGTCCACCCGATTCAGTTTGGATCAATTGTTGGAACTCATTAAAGTCAAAATCAAAATGAATAGAGAAACTTATTTTTTTATGCCCTCGGGCTGCCAAAAGGTGTTAGGCCCTCGGCCTCTTCTTCCTTTGTTTCCTCCTCTACTACTACCCATGTTGAAGAAGCTCATATAAAACCATGATAATCCAATTACAACAGTAAGATAAGACATCTAAATTTACAAATTGTCTAAATGATTAAACTGGCTCTGACATAACACAATCATGCAACACGGATGAGATATGAAGGGGAAAAGTGGAAATAATGATAGAAATACAACTCTAAAATCAATCAACCAACAACACCCAAATCTGATCCATATACATTGATCACCATTTTATACATAAAGTTGCCCATATTTAATTTCAAATTATGTTTGCAAGTGTTCATCATCATACCAATTAGCTAGAATAATTCTCAAGTTTCTTCATATCTTCTAACTCTGTTATTTTATCATGTTGATCACATCAAATAGTATCTTTTCCTTATGCATATTATTAATTTATATATAGATAGGACTGAAATGAAAATAATATTTTAATGAAAAGGATTTTGGGAAATGACTTATGTAAAGTGAAAAAAAGAAGAAGAGGGAAATTGGATCTATACAATTAATTTATGAATTCCTTTAATCGACTTCAATTTTCCCAAGTCATCAACCAAAACTGTCTTTATTGTTTTTTGATTCAATCAAACCAAACCAACCAACAACCAAGTACTTCTTAAACATTCACACCATCTTGTAACTAAATCTTGCCTATGGAAAATCCTGGTCATTCATCCAAATTAAGCCATTTTTTGGTGCATACAACTCATCTTAATTACATAGACATGATAAAAATGAGAACATGATATAAAATGTATGGGACTTGAGGGAATAGTTGTATGTAAATTGCAATTAATGAAGGATAGTGTGTCTATATATCAATCCTTGCGATTCTCACCATTTTCTCTTTTGTGCCATAAAAAATGTGAATCTTCACACGTAAACTAACACCATCCTCCCACAGGCGTACTTATCTTAAATTATAACCATATGTAGACCTTAGTTTTATCAAACAAAAACACAATAGTATGGCCATGAAAGGAATTTTAATATTTGAGCATTCATTTGCTATATATCTTAGACATAACCATATTATAACTTTGTTTCAATCACCCTTTGTTAGCAACTCAATATGTTATGAATCACAACATCCTTCATATAATCATTCATATAGTTTATACCAAATAAGAACGATGATAACCAAGTCAAAAGATTGTCGTATGCTTATTATGAAACTCAACCATGTTAATGTTTAACCCATAAGAAAATATATCAACCAAAATATCAACAGGTTGCAAACAAACATAAGAAAAACCAGAGATTGATTGGAAAAGATATTATGTGCATGAGTTTCAAAAGTCTAGGTTCAAATCTCATAATCTGTTATCTATAGAGAAGGATTTTGAAACCCACGGTTTCGATATGTGATTCCAGGTTTGAAATGAAGTCTTTAATATGTAAAATATTTTCCAAAATGCTTGCAATTCTATGCCACGAGATGTTGACAATCGAAATGAAAAGGAGATAAGTGAATGTGACTCAACAATACAAGCTTAGAGCTTTATAGCTCATTATTGGGTTAGGGTTACAAAAACCATCACTTCTCTTAAACCCAATAAATCCAAGAGCAAGTAGTATGTTGAAGAGTTTGCATGTATACAAAATATGTGATCCCAAAACAATGATTGATTCCATAATCATTGTCAAGAATATGAGTTTACATCATAATGGAATTCTAGATAGACCCAAAATCATGCAAGTAATATATAGTGAGGCTGTGCAGTTCAAAGTTCAGTTTTTTTATAGAGGAAACCCTTTATACAATCCGAAATGAAAAACCCTGGATATCCCATGGTGTAAAAATATATTTTGTATTTGGGTTTGACCCATATGAAAACCAATGATCAACTCTCATAGGAGGACTCGAACCTGAGTCAAGTAATACAAAATATGAGTGTAATATATAAAGAAATGAGTAGCTCTCATGATGGCCAGGAAAATTGACTAGAAAATGAAAACTTGAGTTTGAATCTCATTTGCCTATGAACCAGGAGTTGCCCGCAATTCTTTTTTTCTTTATGGACTAATATGGAAAATGCGAAAATGGAAAATGGAAAATGGAGGAATATGGAAAATGCGAAAATGGAGGATGCAAACAAAGCAACCACTATTTTTCTGTAGACAAGCATCTTTTTTTCTTTTCCTTTCAAGAAACAGTAAAGAAGGGATAAAGGAGACATCTATGTAACATAATCATGCTATACCAGAGCCAATTACAACTAGATTTGAGACAAACTTGCAGTAAAAGCTGTAGAACAGACTGCGGAGTCATACCTTGTACAATGATGCCCTTTAAACTAGGATTGAAAGCCAAGTTCGTTACCAAAACTGCGAGGTGCAAGGGTTTACACGAACATAGCTCAGGGCTCATTCTTTGAACCTCCAACAACACAAATGACTGAAATCCAAGGTGAATGGGGAGTGATAGAGCACATGACTATGGAGTAATTACCCACGTCCCATTTCCTTCAATGCACATCTAGCTTCGACGACGTTGCCAACCAGTATTCCATTAACATGTATGCCATGTCATCAATCCAAAACCCTCGTAGTATGTGGACTTGCCATTATATCAAATCAAATAAACCTCGAACCCGCTACTCATAACTCCAAAATAAATCATGCCATAAACTTGTATACCACATGCGATATGTACCAAACTTTGCAGCGCTATATAATATGTAGCTCGCAATCAAATACCAACAAGTCACATATTACATACCTCATACCTATGTTGTGTATCAAACACATTCTATGCGAGGTATTATAAAATTCGAATAACAACCCAAGAGCTTTAACACCATATAAAACCAACGAGATTTGTATATGAGTTAAGAACCATATAATTCCATACAATGTGTCATTTCTAATGGGTATTTGAGTCATAAAACCCAATTTTTTTATAACATTTTATACCATCCAACCAAATCTTTGATACACATGATGATCATATATCAGGTTAGAGCTCACAACACAAGCAAACCTTAACAACCATCATAATATGTAACTTGCAAGATTGCAGATAGAGAAACCATGGTGTGTAATGCTTGCATGACTCGATGCTTTTATACATGTGTTGCTCATTTGCAAGGACCTTTGAATATTTTGAACAAGAATGCTTATGGAAATAATCAAAATTGCCATGATATTAAATCTTTGTTTGCATTCGTGCAAGTAAATATTTCAATATTAACCATATGCATGACTCAAATAACCATGAACCAATGATTGCATAGTACAAAACCGAAAAGTACTATGCTAAGGAAAAGTTTTGGAGACCAATTATTTTCCATTTAACCCTTGGGGACCCCACCTATTAGTTATATGGTAGTTATATTCATAGGCCTCACAATAATTTGTGAGATTTTAGTATGGGTGATGAAATTTTGAGTCAACAAGAGCCACATCTCTGATACTTCATGTCCAGCTTGTACTAGAGTCCTAGAAGGGAAGTGAGATAGCCCGAGGAACTGCAAAGCAAAGAAGGGGGTACACTTCCTTGGGTTGTGCAAGATGACATACGTGAGAGATTGTTGGTTGGAATTGTTGCAATAGTCAGTAAATTGTGAAATTATTGAGGGTTTGATGTAAAAATTATGTACATTTGTATATGATGCACAAAGGACAATGAAAAAATAAGAGGGAGGGGAATGTAATAGCCCCAGTTTGACCCCCAAGTTGTAATTGTATATGTGTACATATGATATTTTAGGATAGCAAGCTAATATGTTTTAGGCCGAAGTGCATGTGTATGTGTGGTCTTAGGCTGGAGAATCTATATGTTGAATAGTTGGTAAGCCTAGCATTGTACATTGTAAGCACACTCATATACATTAATAAAATACATCACAATTGTAGTCTAAGTTAGACAAAAGAATATGGGGGGCTAGGAGTCCACGAGAGGGAAAGGGGGCTAAGCTAAGGGGCCAAGCCAAGAAATATTAAAAATATTCCTAAGTCCTAAGTTATGATTTCATATCATTTCCTAGGTTCCTAAGTGRTGGGAATGTGCTTCATGAGTGCCATTTGTCAAAAAAAGGGCCATGCATATTTAAAGTGGGAGCTTAGTGGAAACTATGTCCATTCTTTGCTATTGTTACCATTGCATGTTGGGGGGTGTGAGATAGTGAGCCACTAAGATCCTGTGACATGAATACCTTGTGGGTTCTAGGTGAATCCAATGTGATTACTAGGAATGATTCTCCTTGGGTTGCCTTGGGGAAGGCTAGAGCCTTGGAGGGAGAATTGTCTGGGATAAGTTTCCCTTGATGTGAGGTCTAGAGAGTACTTGGAGACTCTATGAGAGCAACTAGAGCTATTGGAGCCACAACTATGAGACTTCTTGTCCGACCTATGTTGGGGCCCTGGAAGGGAAGTGGGACAACCTGAGGGAATGCGGTGCAGAGAAGGGGGTACACTTCCTTAGGTTGTGTAGGTTGAGGGGAATGAGAGATTGTTGGTTGGAGTTATTGCTGGAGTTTAGTACCTTGACCTAGTTTGAGCACAGTACTGACTGTGAGACCTTAGTTGGCTAGAGAGAATTCCTTTGCCTTGGTGGAGTCATAGCCCCATTATGGGGGTGACCAGTTGTTGAGAGAGCCAGAATGGTTGTGTCTATGGTTTGGAGAAACGTATGAGGTTTGTAGCCAATTAGCGCCATTTACAAAAGATAAGTGTTATGAATATTGTTTGTGTTCTTAATGTTATGTTTTATCTTGAGTACATATGTTGTTTGTGATTTATATGTTCATATGCATGCTTATAATGTTGTTAGCATTATGTTATATGTTGCATTTCATGGTAGTGTGCATATGCATTCAAAACTGCCATGATATTAAATCTTTGTTTGCATTCGTGCAAGTAAATATTTCAATATTAACCATATGCATGACTCAAATAACCATGAACCAATGATTGCATAGTACAAAACCGAAAAATACTATGCTAAGGAAAAGTTTTGGAGACCAATTATTTTCCATTTAACCCTTGGGGACCCCACCTATTAGTTATATGGTAGTTATAATCATAGGCCTCACAATAATTTGTGAGATTTTAGTATGGGTGATGAAATTTTGAGTCAACAAGAGCCACATCTCTGATACTTCATGTCCAGCTTGTACTAGAGTCCTAGAAGGGAAGTGAGATAGCCCGAGGGACTGCAAAGCAAAGAAGGGGGTACACTTCCTTGGGTTGTGCAAGATGACATAAGTGAGAGATTGTTGGTTGGAATTGTTGCAATAGTCAATAAATTGTGAAATTATTGAGAATTTGATGTAAAAATTATGTACATTTGTATATGATGCGCAGAGGACAATGAAAAAATAAGAGGGAGGGGAATGTAATAGCCCCAGTTTGACCCCCAAGTTGTAATTGTATATGTGTACATATGATCTTTTAGGATAGCGAGCTAGTTGTAATTGTATATGTGTACATATGATCTTTTTAGGATAGCTTGCGCTAATATGTTTTAGGCCAAGTGCATGTGTATGTGGTCTTAGGCTGAGAATCTATATGTTGAATGGCTGGTGGGGTTCGCATTGCAGCTAATGTAAGCACACCATATACATTAATAAAATACATCACAATTGTAGTCTAAGTTAGACAAAAGAATATAGCTAGGGAGTCCATTAGTTAGGGAAAGGGGGGCTAAGTTAAGGGGCCAAGCCAAGAAATATTAAAAATATTCCTAAGTCCTAAGTCTATGATTTCATATCATTTCCTAGGTTCCTAAGTGGTGGGAATGTGCTTCATGAGTGCCATTTGTCAAAAAAAAGGGCCATGCATATTTAAAGTGGGAGCTTAGTGGAAACTATGTCCATTCTTTGTTATTGTTACCATTGCATGTTGGGGGGTGTGAGATAGTGAGCCACTAAGATCCCATGACTTGAATACCTTGTGGGTTCTAAGTGAATAATGTGTGACTACTAGGAATGATTCTTGGGTTGCCTGTAGCTACTGAGCCTTGGAGGAGAATTAATGGGATAAGCTCTGATGTGAGTATCTAGAGGAGTACTTGGAGACTTAAGAGAGCAACTAGAGCTTATTGGAGCCACAACTTTGAGAGTTCTTGTCCGACCTATGTTAGCCCCGGGAAGGGGAGTGGTACATCCTGAGGGATTGCAATGCAGAGAAGGGGTACACTTCCTTAGGTTGTGTAGGTTGAGTGAATGAGATTGTTGGTTGGAGTTATTAAGGAGTTTAGCACCTTGACTTAGCTCTGAGCAATGCAGATCAGATCAGGAGACCTTAGTTGGCTAGAGAGAGTTCCTTTGCCCTTGGTGGAGTCATAGCCCCATGTCGAGGGTGACCTAAATCAAGGAGAGAGCCAGAATGGTTGTGTCTATGGTTTGGAGAAATGTATGAGGTTTGCAGCCAATTAGCGCCATTTACAAAAGATAAATGTTATGAATATTGTTTGTGTTCTTAATGTTATGTTTTATCTTGAGTACATATGTTGTTTGTGATTTATGTGTTCATATGCATGCTTATAATGTTGTTAGTATTATGTTATATGTTGCATTTCATGGTAGTGTGCATATGCATTCAAAACTGCCATGATATTAAATCTTTGTTTGCATTTGTGCAAGTAAATATTTCAATATTAACTATATGCATGACCCAAATAACTATGAACCAATGATTGCAAAGGACAAAATTGGAAAGTACTATGCTAAGGAAAAGTTTTGGAGACCAATTATTTTCCATTTAACCCTTTAGATCCTACCCCATTAGTTATATGGTAAAGAGATCACAGGCCTCACAATAATTTGTGAGATTTTAGTATGGGTGATGAAATTTTGAGTCAAGAGCCACATCTCCGATAATTTCATGTCCAAATTGTACTAGAGTCCTATATGGAAGTGAGATAGCCCGAGGGACTACAAAGCAGAGAAGGGGGTACACTTCCTTGGGTTGTGCAAGATGACATAAGTGAGAGATTGTTGGTTGGAATTGTTGCAATAGTTAGTAAATTGTGAAATTATTGAGCATTTGATGTAAAAATTATGTACATTTGTATATGATGCGTAGAGGACAATGAAAAAATAAGAGGGAGGGGAATGTAATAGCCCCAGTTTGACCCCCAAGTTGTAATTGTATATGTGTACATATGATCTTTTAGGATAGCGAGCTAATATGTTTTAGGCCAAAGTGCATGTGTATGTGTGGTCTTAGGCTGGAGAATCTATATGTTGAATGGTTGGTAAGCCTAGCATTGTACATTGTAAGCACACTCATATACATTAATAAAATACATCACAATTCTAGTTTGAGTTAGACAAAAGAGTATGGGGGGCTAGGAGTCCACGAGAGGGAAAGGGGGCTAAGCTAAGGGGCCAAGCCAAGAAATATTAAAAATATTCCTAAGTCCTAAGTTATGATTTCATATCATTTCCTAGGTTCCTAAGTGGTGGGAATGTGCTTCATGAGTGCCATTTGTCAAAAAAAGGGCCATGCATATTTAAAGTGGGAGCTTAGTGGAAATTATGTCCATTCTTTGCTATTGTTACCATTGCATGTTGGGGGGTGTGAGATAGTGAGCCACTAAGATCCTGTGACTTGAATACCTTGTGGGTTCTAGGTGAAACCGATGTGATTACTAGGAATGATTCTCCTTGCATTGCCTTGGGGAAGGCTGGAGCCTTGGAGGGAGAATTGTCTGGGATAAGTTTCCCTTGATGTGAGGTCTAGAGGGTACTTGGAGACTCTATGAGAGAAACTAGAGCTATTGGAGCCACAACTCTAAGACTTCTTGTCTGACCTATGTTGGGGCCTTGGAAGGGAAGTGGGACAACCTGAGGGAATGCGGTGCAGAGAAGGGGGTACACTTCCTTAGGTTGTGCAGGTTGAGGGGAATGAGAGATTGTTGGTTGGGGTTATTGTTGGAGTTTAGTACCTTGACCTAGTTTGAGCACAGTACTGACTGTGAGACCTTAGTTGGCTAGAGAGAGTTCCTTTGCCTTGGTGGAGTCATAGCCCCATTATGGGGGTGACCAGTTGTTGAAAGAGCCAGAATGGTTGTGTCTATGGTTTGGAGAAACGTATGAGGTTTGCAGCCAATTAGCACCATTTACAAAAGATAAGTGTTATGAATATTGTTTGTGTTCTTAATGTTATGTTTTATCTTGAGTACATATGTTGTTTGTGATTTATATGTTCATATGCATGTTTATAATGTTGTTAGTATTATGTTATATGTTGCATTTCATGGTAGTGTGCATATGCATTCATAACATGCATAATTATGGTACTAGACATACCTTGTTGAGAAATTATACCTAGTAAGGTGACTAGGATGTATAATTATTGGTATCATAGTGATTAAAGTATGGTAAACACAAGCCATGTTTAAAGAAATTCAAATGTACAGTGCAATTAGAGCAAGGATTGTAGTAACATGACTTAGCATGGAGCTAGGTGCATTACATTGTTGATGTGAGAGTAGTTTTTGTGTAAATGTTAGCATGTAGGATGATTGTGCAATTATATTTCAGTACTAGAGTACAATTAATGGAAAAGTTGTGAAATTCAAAGGTACCCTGTACTCTCAACATTGAACAGAGGATATTGGTATGTTGCATTTCCAGTCTATTTGAATAGTACAATTTCTTTTCCTTTGGGATCATAGCACCTAGATAGGTTGGGATTATAACAGTAACACAACATTTCACATACCACTATCATCATTAGAGGACTAACAAAGCATGATGTAAATGCACCCTGCAACCAAGTAAATGTTCTATGTAGATGCACTAGGACTCATAGACTACAAATGGGTTTGCTTATACACTTTATGCTTTACTTGTATTTGTAGGGGTTTTGTTGGTAGATATTACAAAGCATGGTATTCATTATTTATGCCTTTTACATTTCAATGATATGGTAACAAAATTAGCTCAATTCCTAGAATGTTATGTTACAATTTTTTTATGTACAATATACTCTTTGATCACTTTGCTCATACTCCATTTGTTCAGTATAATATCTTCAATCATGTAGCTATCATGTTCAACACGTTTTGTGCCCTTCAAAATTTTAATCAATGTTTCTTCACTACTCTTTTATTTCCATTCTAAACCAATAAACATTTATATGTTTCTCTTTACTATCAGACATCATTGACAACGAGGACGCAAAATAATAATGTTTTTTTGGTTGTGAATGGACAAGTATGCAATTAGCATACAAACCCCGTGACTTGATTTTTAATGCACTTACTATGGGCATCATGAAAAAGATAAAAGAAAACGTAGTTACTTTGAAAAATTGCATATAAAGGTACAAGTTCTAGTGTTTTGATATTTTATGTCAACTTTGGAGAACTCACTCCTTGACAATATTTTATACATATACTCGTTTTCTTTTAAATGTTGTAGATGGAAAAAGCCTTTCTTAGATATCTCTTGTTAATTTTGTACTAAATTATTCTTGTGTTTTGCTTATGATTGCTTTCTCAGTACAATATTTAAGCAAATATTGTTCATTAAACCTATTATATCCATATAGAATACAACTTAAATTTAGCATTGTAGTTTCCTTTCTAATGATGCTTCCTTTCAATTCAATACTCTTGCTCGCTCGTCCTCTTAAATGTAGTAGGAACACTGAAAGATAGACAATCACAGATATAATAGAACACAATGATTATCCTGGGAAACCCTCGTGGGGGAGAAAACCCAGCAACCAAAATCCTCAATATAGATTCCTTCAACTAGTACAATGATGTGTTATAACTCTTCAAGAAAGACCAAGTCCAAAACACCAAAAGAACTAGTCTCCAAGACTTGTGTACTAGAACTTCTTATGCACTCCAAGATGCACAAGAGAAGTGTGTGAGAGTATGAACAAATGAGAGGAACCAATCCTCTATTTATACACAACAATGTCTCTTGACCTAACTAACCCATAAAACAGGGCCGACTAACCACAATGGGGATTTCTACAATTATAAGTAAAATACCAATAATATAATAATTTATGTTGAGCCAACTTGTACAGTATAATTATAATAACCTTTTAAAGGTTTAACCAAAACAAATATACACGGATATCTTCCGTATTTACACCAAAAATATTAACACTCCCTCTTAACTAGGAAGGTATTCTTTCCAGACACAGACTCCAAGTTTGATACCACACGAACTCACATCCATTGACTATTGAACATGTGAATCTATACATCCTCGGATATCCATAGTGCAACATGACTTCACCCCATGCAACCAAGGTCAGTGGGTAGCTCTCAATAGCTACAACATGTCCCTAGGATATCCACTCACTGCGATGCATCAATACCTGATCATGTGCACTCTTGTCTCAGTGCCAACCCTTTTTCATGCTGGATGAGATCCACCTGTCACTCCCTCTAAAGAGGGACTACACCAAGCTTGTCCCTGAAGTACTCAAACTTCATCCTTGACAATGACTTGGTGAACACATCCGCAACCTGATCCTCAGTAGTCACTAACTAGAGCCTTATTGCTCCCCTTTGTACCATATCCCTGATATAGTAGTATCTAATCTCGATATGCTTCGACCTGTCATGGAAAACCGGGTTCTATGACAACTTCATGCAACTCTAGTTGTCACACCAGATGTAGGTCACCTCCAATCCAAGACCAAATAACCCAGACAACAGCGTTCAAAGCCACACTGCTTCTTTGCTTGTTGTACATGCTGCCACATACTCAACTTCAATCGTACTGAGTGCAACACAACACTGCTTCCTGTTGCTCCATGACATGATACTGGAGCCAAGACTGAAAAAGTATCATGAAGTGCTCTTCCGGTCAGGAATACTGTCGGCCCAATTTGAATCTGAGTATCCATACAATCCAAACGCATGGTAAAATCTATACAAGAGACCATGATCTAGAGTACCCTTAAGGTACCTCAACATATGTTTTGCTACAACCAAATGAATCTGTACGGGCCGCTCCAAATGCTAACTCAGGGTGTTCACAACAAAACATATATCTTGTCTTGTGTTCGTCAAATACATCAACGAGCCCAATATCTGCCTGTATAAGTTATAATCCACAATATTTGAAGTTGTATCCTGCAACAACTTTAGATTTGATACCATCCGGGTAGCCATGGCCTTACAGTCCAACATCTCGAACCTCTTCTATATTTCCACAAGATACTTTCTTTGCTTAGGAAAATCCCATCTGATCTCTGCCAAACTTCTAGTCCCAAGAAGTAGTGCATCATTCCCGAATCTTTCATATTGAATTCTGCAACCAATTTTCTCTTACATTCAGTGATGAACTTTTTCGCACTTGTTAGAAACAGGTCATCTACATACAACAATAGAATCATCGATTCACCATACTCAACCTTAAAGTAAAGGTTAGGATTTGCACTGCTCTTGGTAAAACCTAAGCTCATCAGAAAATCGTCAATCCTACCATACCATGCTCTGGGTACCTGCTTCAATCCATATAAATCCTTCTTTAATCTGCACTCATGAGTCTCCCTATCATGTGTCTTGAATCCAAGTGGTTTCTCCACATAAACTTCCTCTTTTATTTCACCATTCGAGAAAGTTGTCTTTATGTCCATCTACTGCACCTTCCATTTTATGATAGTGACCAATGAAAGCATAGTCTTGATTGAGGTATATCTTGCTATGGGAGAAAAAGTATCTTCATAGTCAATCCCTTCCTTTTGAGAGAAACCTCGGGCCAAAAATCTTGCCTTATATTTTTTAATACTTCCATTAATTATGTGTTTCGTCTTGTAGATCCATTTCGAACTCACCACAAATTTTTTCTTTGGTCTGGGAACCACATCCCATACATCATTCTACATAATGGACCGGTATTCTTCTGCCATGACATCTTTCCATACTTGATTTTTTGCAGCCTCTTCATAAGTGGAAGGTTCTGCATCCATTATGTCATAGAAGCATGGCACGTAGTTGGAAAACAACTTCGGCTTCTTACTTTCCCTGAAAGATTTCTCTAGGGCACCAATTCTTTCTGCATCTCTGATAACCTCTTATGCCCAAGCTGGTCTTCTCTTGTGAGAAGGTACCTCGACTGGTTTTCGAGGTTCTACTATGTCATGATCATATGGAATGACTTCCTCTGGTTCAACTGCCTTTGGAACTTTAGGAACTTCATTCTCTTCTTCATGTACTTATTCTGCATGGATCTGTTTGGATTTACTGAAAGTTGCATTCTCATCGAAGGTTACATCTCTACTGATTTCCACTTTACAGTGACCGATAATGTATATCCTATAAGCCTTTGACATGTCAATGTAACCAACAAATATTCCCTTCTATCCAAAAGGGTCCAGCTTTGTCCTCTTTTCCTTGGGGATGTGAACAAATATAGGGCAACCAAATATTCTGAAATGGTTCACTTCTGGCTTCTCTCTTGAAAACATCTCCTTGGGTGTCTTGTTTTCAAGCACCTTGTGGGGACTTTTATTATGCACGTACATTGTCATCTTCGCTGCTTCTGCCCACAGATGCATATGAAGATCTTGATCATGGATCATGGCCTTTACTAATTCCATGATCATCTGATTCTTCCTTTCATCTATTCCATTTCGCTAAGGGTTACAAGGAGTAGAAATCTCCCTCTTAATCCCAACTTCCTTGTAATACTCCTTGAATTATTCGGAGCTGAATTCATCTCCATTGTCTGATCGCAAGGCCTTTATCTTCCGCTCTGTCAAGTTTTCTACCAGAGCCTTGAACTCTTTGAATTTTCCAAACACTTCATTCTTTTCTTTTAACAAATAAATCCAAGTTTTACGTGAGTAATCATCAATGAAAGATACATAATACACATACCCACTTAGTGAAGCTGTCGACATCGGTCCACACACGTTTGAATGCATGATGTCAAAAACTCCTTTGGCTTTGCTATTGCTATTAGAAAATGAGTGCTTCACGTTCTTGCCGTGTGCACATCCTTTGCACACTCCATCTGGTTCAGCTTGGATTTATGGAATACCTGTCACCATTTTACTCACAACTGGAAGAGCTTTGTAGTGTAGGTGAGAAAATATCCTATGCCATAGTTCATTTGGATTCACAATATCATGAACCATTGCGAAGTCTGAATGTCCTTTTAATTTTAGAGACCTTCTTCTTCAATTCCAATCACTATTGCATCATCAAGGGTCTTCCCTCTAGGCCACATAAGAGCTTGACCATCAATAAATGCTACTCTAAATCCTTTCTTGTCCAATGCTGAAACTGAGAGAAGATTCTTCTTTAAACCTGGAACATAGAGAACTTCCTTCATCTTCATTGGCTTTCCTGAGTTTAACTTGTAGGAAGCTTCTCCAACACCTTTGATTGGATATTGATAGTCATCACCCAATTTCACCTTGTGAGGTGAATCTTTATGAATAAGGTTAGATAAGGAGTCTTCATAGCCCGCCATGTGATTGGAAGCACCACTGTCTATCAACCAAGTGTCGCCTCCATGAGAAACAATACCTATGAGGGCTGAGATAAGAACATTATCCTCATCACTTGATTCATCTTTCTTTGCAACCTTATTGGGAGGCTCATCATCTTCAAATGTGTGAGTTGGATGCCTTTTACTTCCTTTCTTATTCTTAATTTACATAACGAGGGGGCAGTCCCTAACAAAGTGTCCCAATTCCTGACAACAGTAACATCTAATCTTTGAGTTGTCTCTTTGACCCATCTTAAACTTATTAGGTAAAGAATGCTCCTTGTTGTTCTTTCCTTTCCTAGTGTGGGTGGCTAGGGTTTGATCTTCATCTTCCATACTTTCTTCTCTTGCAATTGTCCTAGCTTCTTCCTGGTTACAATCGTCCTAAATCCTACTGAACTTGGGAAGCTTCTTCCTTGAGAAAATTCCTTGGATGAATGCATCCCATGACCTTGGGAGGCCATTCAAGGTAGTCATCATCATCTCTTCTCCTTCTACTGTGTCACCAATGGCTTCTATCTACTCCTTGATTTGATCATAGAGTCATTCTTCAGTTTATGTTGCTTCCTTCAAATAGACAAGTTAAGGTGTCCATCATTCGCTTTGGAGAAGATAATGATGATACTTGATGGATAAGGTGGTCCTTAATGGAGTCTGCAATAATCCTTTTTGCTCTCACCATGTCCTTCTTATATTTTCCCTTAGCTTCATCTCCTTGAGGTTCTTAAACTTCTTCTATAATGAACTTATCCAGTTCATGTTCTTCAAGAAGTAAGGCTACTCTGTACCTCCAGGCCCTGGAGTTATCAACTCCATATAACTTTTCATTGATTTTTGTTTTGGTAGTGATCTTGCCTGGGACCACACAAAAATATGACCAAAATTGAAAGATTGAACTTACTAGTAGGTGCGCTCTGCTAAGGCGAGCTGCTTGGTGGTCTTACTTTGTAAAAATCCCCCCAGAAACTGGAAAAACGTCAACCTTAGGGTTTTGGTGAAACCCTAACTGCAACAACTGTAAACTAGAAAACTGGTCCACTGGAAAGTGCACTAGGATAGGGTGAACCTCCTGATGGTCTTGGTTTGTCCGACAACTGTCTCTAGACTGAAAACGACTCCCTTTTAGGCTTCTAGATTTGCAACTGGCTTCTATTCAGGCCTGCTCTTATACCATATTAGAATTTTAAATTTTCTGGTTACATAACTACAATTACTTAATCCAATAGCAATTGTAGTAATATCACTGAAAGATAGACAATCACAGATACAATAGAACACAAAGATTATTCTGGGAAACCCTCATGGGGGAGAAAACACAGCAACCAAAATCCTCAATATAGATTCCTTCAACTAGTACAATGATGCGCTATAGCTCTCCAAGAAAGACCAAGACCAAAACACCAAAAGAACCAATCTCCAAGACTTGTGCGCTAGACCTTCTTATGCTCTCCAAGATGCACAGGAGAAGTGTGTGACCAAATGAGAGGAACCTATCCTCTATTTATACACAAGAATGTCTCTTGAAGAGAATGATTCTTGACCCAACTAACCCATAAAACAGGCCGACTAGCCACAATGGGGCTTTCTACAATTATAAGTAAAATGCCAATAATATATTAATTTCTGTCGAGCCGACTTGTACAATATAATTATAATAACCTTTTAAAGGTTTGACCAAAACAAATATACAAGAATATCTTCCGTATTTACACCAAAAATATTAACAGCTATGAGCGATGCATAACATCATTAGTATATTATATAAGCTATCATCTCATCTAGCTCAAATCATTGTTGATCCACTAATTTCTTTTTGATATCATGATAGCATCATGGTGAATTGCCTATCACATGGACCAATAACCATGCTAATGTTGAAATACATTTGCACAAATTTGTGTCACATTTTGGTTTTCCAAGGTTTTTTGCCCCCAAACTCTCTAGTTTCCTCATTTTCTATTTCTCTAATCTCTACCACTCTTTCATAATTATGTGATAAAGGGTGTAGGGACATTGCCACTATGTGGTTGTTGTTATACACTGCAATGTTCTTGCAACATGGGAGATATCATGCCATACAACCCTTCTTGCCTATAACATGTTTTTTTTAATTTATTTGGTGTAAGTATTTTTTATTCATTTTTTTTTGCAATGTTCTTGCAACGTAGGAGACATGGGAAGGGTTGAGTTAGAATGAGGTTCAACTCTCAGTGAAATGGAAGAAGGCCAAGCATTCAACATTTTTGACCTTTTTTGGTTTGTCATCACTAGAATCCGATTGGGCAATCTTTGTCAAAATTACAATTTTGGATTTGATGAAATCATTGTTTTAATGTAGAAATGGATTCAACACCCTTGAATACCCATGTTGCAACTAAATTGCGCAACATTACCATTTGATATATGCAATTCCATCAATCTAAAATGATTCTTGTCGGATTTTAGGTCAAAACTATCACTTTCCCTTCCCGTTATTTCGAGCAACTGAAAAAGACCAATTCATGGCTCAATTAGACTACAGTGAAATGAAAGCGCAATTGGTTTCCGCATGGCATTGAATACTCACCTTTATAGAGGTTTTGTAAGGGTTAATATTGCATAGGGGCTTTCATGAACATTTGAAAAACACTTCAAATCTTTATTGATGTTGTCATCATCCCTTCACAACATAAGGAAATCCAACATGGCATTAACCTGTAAGTCTAATGATTCCCCCTAGGTCCAATGGCCTTTTCCTTATCTGTAGGTGGCCTTTGCCCTAAGTTCAATGACCTTTCATATACTTACAAGTGGCCTTTTCCATAAGCCCAACGTCCTTTCCTCTATCAAGGCCAATGGTAATCACAAATGCATTACTTTGGGCAAATATTTCAACTTCTTGGCATGTCTCCTTTTCCACAAAAGTGGAGAGAGAGAATTATGTCCCCATGTTGGAAGGTTGAAATAGGACAAAAATCAATAAAGTTGTGGATTGGGTCTTTAACCAATACATGAATATACAATTTTAAAAGGTCAAGTGGTAGATAATTGGTAAGGTGCCCAATTTTAAGCTATATACATTGTGGGTGATTAGTGGGTTATGATGTTCTGAACACAAACACATATATAATCGACATAAAATGTGAAGTATGTGTGATTTTAGAGAGAGTTAGAGATTTACTATGTCCATCATGGTAGAAATCACAATGAAGAGCTTGGTGGGATACCTCGAGTTGTTGAGTGCTTTGAACTTCATGCAGGAGGTCTCCAAGTTGATATCTTGGGTTGGTTGCCCTTGTTGTATGACTCACTTGATGTCCCTACTAGGTTAGGTGTCATTATCAACACCAATGAGTTTACATAGGGTACCATCTGCAAAATGTAGGGAAGTGACTGGGGGTTTCCCCACAAGTTTTTCTTTGGAAAAAAAAGGAGTTGCATTCAATAAAAGTTCACCTAAGAAATTGTCTAAGCATGGGTGCATATTTGGTCATCATATCTAATGTGCAAAATAGTGCATAATTATGAGCATAGAATGGACATTGTAGTGAGCAACTTCAACATGGCTAAGAATGGAAAAATGATGTTGTGTCATGAATGTGTTATCACTCTTACTCATGCAATTCCAACATTGCAACCGGATCATCTAATTTCATGTTCATCATTACTAATACTTTCTTATGCTACCTTGGGTCACTGATAATTTTGTCATAAACACATACACATATTGTAAATCAACATGATGCAATTGAATACCAACATTAACCATGAATCATCGTACTTTCTTTATCTCTTCCTCTTATTGAAATTTTTCCAATTATACAATATAAAAGATATAAACAAAGTGAAAATGAAACATTTTGTTTTTTTAAGATTATTTATACCTTATACTAAGATTATAAATGACTAGTTTGTTGGTTCATGAGTTAATTTTATGTTATTATAGATTTTTTATGATGTTCATATATCTCATTTTATAGAATTATTTCATTAGTTGAATTTGCTTCCAAATTATCACGAGAATGGATGTTTAGATGGTCTCGCATTTTGCTTTATAATACGTTGTGCCATAGTTTATATAGTGACCATTGCCACAACTTGTCCAAGCCACTTCGCGCCAACATACGAGGCCACCTCGCTGCCCCTGTTGTTCTCCTGTTGGCTATCTATTCCTATTATAGAGGTTGGCTCTAGTGCATTGAAGGAGATTCAGGAATTTTGCGAGTTGCAGAAACTGCTCAGAGATTTCAGAGGAGAGTATAATTTAGTAGGAAATGAGGGTTTGGTGTGCACTGCACTGGTGCTTTCTGTAGTCAATTTTCTTTTGCGATCTGCGAGGATGCGCACTAGATCGAGAAGTTATCCTTCTGCTGTTCGTGATGCGAGGGAGAATTGTACGCGCAAACGACGACAAATGACGACTGGAGAGGAAATGAATGGGAAAGGGTTTCCACGAGAGCCCAATGGTACACCCGGTGTGCGTACTTTTGATGACTTTCCGGATGATTTATTGATTTCTGTCCTGGCCAGGGTCAGCAGCAGAGCAGAATGCCCAGCGGATTTTTTTAATGTTTTGCTGACGTAAGTTGAAATAAAATTATCTAGTTTTTGCTATGTTTTCTTTTTCCTTGATCGGTAGATTGATTAAACTCGATTGCTTTTGGAAGAAAAAGCCTTTGTCGACTTTGATTTGCTAAAAGAAAAAAGGCCTCGGCCGACCTTGATACTGATGTAGCTTACTTCCTCTTTTTCTCAGAGTTTTCAGAGCATTTTTAGGGTTTGGCTGCTGCAGCTGGATCTTTTTTTATTTATTTTGAAGCTCTAATTGCAGTTTTTTCTGGAATTAATTAAATCGGAGTACTTTTTGCACACTTATATTTGAATATTTGAATATAGTGTTTTAGATATTGGAATTTCTTAAAGATTTGATATTTATAGTTTTCGTTGTGCTTGTATGCAGATGCAAGAGATTCTATTATTTAGGTCTCCATCCGCCGGTTTTATCAACAGCTTCCACCGGTGCATTGGCTGCGAAAGCGTCCAGCTGGTCAAGTGGTGTGCACAAGTTTAGGAAACAATGCGCCGACGCAGGGAATACCAATGCCTATGGTCATCCTTCAACTTTATTCATTTCTTTGAAATTTTGTTTCACGAATAGTTTATTAGTTCATGTCGTAGGCAGGTGACTATAGTTCCTGTCCAAGCAGATTTCTTTAGGTCATTTCGTTGGGAAAAAATTTAAACTCAAATCAAAGTCGTAATAAAAATAATATTATTTTGCAATATTTCGAAATTATAATTTAATTCTATGTTTTTGAAAAACAATAAACTGAATTGTGATGGTAATTCCATTTGTTTCGGTGGAAAAAA
Source organism: Picea sitchensis (assembly GCA_010110895.2). Lineage (NCBI taxonomy): Eukaryota > Viridiplantae > Streptophyta > Pinopsida > Pinales > Pinaceae > Picea > Picea sitchensis. The sequence continues at coordinate 92,960 of SNQJ01S0013279.1, read as the reverse complement.
ATTCGTAATTTCATAAAAAAAAGAAGAAGTAAGAAATTACATTCTGTAGATGCTATACAGCAGTTCATAAGTTTACGTATAAAGGATCCTTATCTCTCTTGAAATCCCAGATTCTTACTTCTTCACATAATCTAAACAGTCCAAGCCCTATACAGCTCCAAAAAAGACTCATAACTACTTTCATCCCCTTAAAGAAAAAAGGGAGTTTTGCTCTAAACAGATCTTATAAGTGATCTTTATAATCCAGCAAAAGTCCAAGTATAAAAACAGTTTAGATTATTACAAAGTATATGCTCCAAAAAACGAAAACTAGATCCACTGACATAGAAGAAGATATACATCCTCCAAAAAACGAAAACTAGATCCACTGACATAGAAGAAGATATACATCTGTTGGGCCCGAAAGTCACAGCTAATAAAAAGATCGATGGACATATTTTGAGGCCATGCCATCCACCTCCTCCCAAATCTTCCAGCTTCCAGGATCCAACATCAAACTTCTTTTGATAATCCATCTTCCTTATCATTCCTTTCTCTGAATATATGATGAAATGAGATGGAAATAAAAACTGATTTAATAGTAGAAATTTCATCCAATATAGGGTGCAAAAGGAAATTTTCACAAGAATATGTGCCCTCCATCCACCTGCGAATCCCCAAATATCTGAATTTTATGTGCTCCTTTTTCTGCAACTAGTATAAGAGAGAGCTTCAGAGACATAAGCTCTGCATATTGTTTAGAACCCCTTCCCAAACCTGCTTTAAATTGTATCCCATGAGTGTCGACAGATGCACAGTACCCATTTCTTCACAAATCAGTGGCCCCTCAGAGCCACCCCTGAGTTTCCCCATCAAAGTAAATCCAGGCTCCCAATCTATTAATGACCTCCTCCACAATGTGTCTCACAGGCTTTTCAGCTTTTAGTTGTTTAAAACTGTTGAGTATGTTCAGACTTTGCATTGCACATTGAATAGGAAATATGAACCTGTCATCAGATAGACTAGCATTCCTAGACAGCCAAATCCCCCAGGCAACAATCAATGGGAGCGCCTTGAAACTCTTTACAGCTGCTTTCCCATCCCAACTTCGAAAGGTTGATTCTTCGTTTCCCTTACACAGGGAACATTGACCAGGCTCAAACTTGTTCCTTTTTTGCATATTATCCCATATAAGCACCTTATTATTTAGACCCTACCACATAAAAATGTGAGATTTTAAGGGACACTTATACTTCCAAATTTTCTTCCACCACTACACTGGCTCTCCAATGGCTGCTCCTTCACATAATACCTTGTATCCAAGTCTTGGAGAGTAAGTACCCCTCGTTGGATTCCTCGACCATATCATTTCATCATCTACCTCTTTAATCCTTGCATGGCTAGATCTGAGATTTGAAATATAACCCTCGCACAACAAAGCATCTTCACCCCTGAGACCAATCTGCTTTGTTGTCTTCCATTCCTTGCTCCAAATTGTAGTGAGATCAGAATCAGTGAGCTGAGATAGGGTAAACCATAAAATACCCTTTTCCCGTGAGAATATCAATGAAATTTTTCGGCAATCTATAATTTTCACCACAGCCAACCCATGTATCTTCACCTAACCTTATCTTATGACCATCCCCTACCTTCCATATCAGCCATCTTCCAATTAGTGGGAAAGCTGCAATTGTTGCCCTCCATATAATTGAAACATCATGACAAGACTTTGTTGGTGATCTTATCCAATCTCAATTGAAGCAGGATCAATGTATGGTTGCTATTTTCATTTATTAAAAAATAAATTTTACAAAACCCAAAAAACTGTCACGTACCAACTTTATATTGGTTTGTTTTGGTTGTTTAATGACTTGCACGGCTCACCATGGATACTCAGGGCAATCAATACGCATTTAGCAATAGAGCTATAAATGCTATATAAGCTGGAATATACATCGTTGGATCTGAAGCATTTTAGATCCAATAGTGTATATCCCAACCTATACAACATTTATTGCTCTATTATTGGGTGCATATTGAAAAACTGTATGCATTTGCACATTTAATATCTATGTTCTCCATGTCTAGGGTTTTGCTTGTAACTCAGTTGGTAGTCCGGCCTACTCTAATCCATAGGATTTTGAGAAATCGTGGGTTCATATCCACCCAGTGCCTCTGCGGTCAATACTTATTTCCGGCCTACTCTAATCCATAGGATTTTGAGAAATCGTGGGTTCATATCCATGCATCATGAGGGGTCCCTTTCCTCTGTGTTAGTGCTTGAGCCCAATAACTATTACACTCAATTGTTGCAAACAATCAGGCCACTTGCTCAAAAGGACATGTGAGTGGAGGAGGGAGGTGCTTTCAAAGAAAGGAAAGGCACGACCGCAATCACAAAATCATCAGATCCCTATTTATAGAATATTCTGTTGGATCCTCTCAAGTAATTGCCCATACTTTTTTGTTCACAGTTTCAACAATTGTTAATCTCCAAAATTGGGATAGTGAAGGTTAGAGGGTGTTTGGAAATTCATATTTTATGTGTTCAATGTTTGCAAATTTGGCATTTTTTCATCACTGTGGACTAGCAGTGATATTTTGCTGTTAACAAAAGGAAGCAATTTAGTTGTATTTTTTTTTGAACTGGTTCGAGAAACATGCCCTAATAAGTTGCATTGCATAGAGCAATCTTCCTTTCACTTAGGTGTCATGTATGGGGGTAACTATTCCATCAAAACTCCTCGTGACTTGTACCTTCCCTCATCCTTCTGAAATTCATGCCATTCAGGTTGGACCATGGCAAGAATGGAACCTTGGTGGAGGGCTTAATACTTTCTTAACCTCACTAGTGAAACAATGCCTCCATTGGCAATTCATCTTAATTGTTCATTTATGTTCTTACAAAATCCTTTATTAATTAACAAAAGCTCAAGTCTTAGAAAAACGTTTATAGTTTTAATTCCATGAAAAATATGCTTGTGGAAGTGACAAACAATGTCAAAACTAAAGGCATCGGAGGCTATGCCATTTATTACAGATTAGCTTCCAAAAAGACCAAAAAATAAAAACAAACATGAACACATTTATCTCCAAATGTAGGGTTCGTGGTTCTTTTAATTTATTATAAAATCTTTTGTACTACTATTACCGTTGATCAATTTTTTGGACTCCAACAAGTTTGTTTTACATTTTGGTGATGTCAAGGGATATTTATTTGGAAGAAAAGGTGAAATCCTTCAGTAATACTTTGCTTTGAAGCATGGCATGATTGCCACTAGAATTGTTTGGATTGGATTCATGTTGCCAAAAATTGGCAAGTTCACACTTTGTGTCAGTGACTTGTATTGGCTACGTGGCCATCCTCATGGCCAAGAGTGTTTTTTTGGCTTTTGAAAACTACATATTAGTTGATGAATGCCCATAGTTTTTCTTAATTTGACTAATATATCATCATTGATCAGGTGTGATATAATGTAATATTAATCAAATTTTGTTTCTTGTTAGTGTGTTTTAAATATATAGATATATATTGTGATGAATGTGAAGCATGACATTGAAATTATCCTTTTGGGTTTGTTTGGGTAAATGTATCCTAAAATTCTCTAACAAGCATTTGTTTTATTGGTTTCTCACTCCCATGTTTATAACATATTTTTTTTCAAAGTAAATCCTCATGGGGAAACCCAAGGGATGCTTCCCCATATTCGTGGATGGCATCCCTAGTAAACTCGTCGGCCTAGACTAGTGCACCTAACCCAGGGGGATTTGAACCGGGCACTTGCTGGCACAAAACTAGTCGAATGCCCAACAACATTGATGACAACTGATTGGGCTAACCCCTAGAGCTTATGTTTATAACATATTGTAGTCATGTTTAATCATATTCCTAGAAGATCCAAATAAGGATTGAATGAATAATATTTCAAGGTAGAAGATCACATGGTCATCCTTTAGAATGGAAAATCAATTTTAGGTAGGTTAGTATATTTGGAATTTTTTTCCAAGGAGCATATGTTCAAGTGCTTACCTCATCCATTAATCACGATTCTCTAACTCTTTTCACTTTTCAAGGAACAACTTAACGAACCCTATAACTCTTAATAATTTTTTTGTGACAAGAATCYCAATTTTGGAAATTTCAATCAAGTTGATGTTTAAGTACTTATTTTGTTATCATTATAAGTCATTGAGAACGACAATGATTATGACATAATGAAAGAAGAAAACCATAATAAGGTAGCAGAGCTCAATTTTTTTTCCAAGCATGTTTGGTTGAATTTTCAACTACAAAAATCCATTATATTAGACTAGGATATTCCTTAAATTTAGAAATCTTGGATTTCTAGCTTATCCCTCTCTGTGAACCCTAAGTTGATGAGATGGGGCAATAATGGCAATCTAGGCAGGGCTAAGCTACATATAACTCTGTGGAAGCAACCGATAAATGCATCCTTCACATCGACTTGGAAAAAGTTTGTGAAATGCTCTTGCAAAATGTTTGTTTAACTACCTCTAGAGTAGTTATAAATGACATGACATAATCTAAATAGTCATAACACCCTAATGGTGTTTGCCAGGTCAGTGAAAGCAAAGTGTTGTTCTTGCCCCCACTAGGATTCGATTCCCCAAGGGACATGCTCGCAAGGGAGGGCGTTATTTAGTAGAATCCATCATGGTTGTTAAATTGGGTGGGAGGTCACACACCATAATTGTGGCTCGAGTCTCGACATTACCACCTCTTGATAGGTAGTGGATGCTTAACAATCAAAGTACTAAGAAATCATTCTCAATAGTTTTCTTTAAATAGTCATAATTTGGTCCAACAAACTCTAAGGACAAGTATAAATAGAAGATAATTCAAAGAAAAATGAATTCTATTGAGTGTTGCCAATATGCCTCTTTATGGGTGGTGGATGCACACACCATAATTGTGATAGCATCCACCTCTTGATAGCTGGTGGATGCATGATATGCAAAGTATTAAGAAAACATTCTCAAGGGTTTCCTTTAAATGGTCATCAGTGGCTCCAACAAACTCCAATGACAAGTATAAATAAAGGATCATTTAAGTGGGTCCAACAATCTCCAAGGGAAAGTATAAATAGAAGTCATTTGCAGAAAAACAAGTTCTATCAAGTGTTGTTGGTACATCTCTTTATAGGTGGTGGATGCACACACCATACGTGTGATAACATCCCACCTCTTGATAGGTGGTGGATGCTCAATAGTTAGTATTAAGAATGCATTTTCAAGAATTTCCTTTAAATGGTACATGTGATTCTCAATCAAATTCCCATATCCTTTCTCAGAAACAATAAAGGGTATTGGCCCTAGAAGACCAATATTGTAATGCATTTGCGCTAACAACAATGGGATTGGATTAAGTGAAATTCAAGGTTACAAATCAAAGTTATGTTAATTGTTCATATTTTTTTTATGGTGCACTAAAAACTGCCCTTATTTTCTATAGCAAGCTTGAACTGCCATAGCACACTAGTCTTAAATGTGATTATGAAGTCCTACATCTTTGTTGCATTATTGGAGTTGCATCCTAGCTAATAGGTAAACTTGATTTTGACTCTTCCTCCAAGGTCCATGACAAACCCCCTTGTTCTTGCTCTGCCTAGGTTTCCTTTGGCCACCGTGATTACCAATCTTTATTTTTATCAATATAATAAGAATAATGATGATGGTAATAATAATTATGTACACAAGTCAATAATCAAGCCTTCTAACTAACTTGTGGCACAATGACCCCAACAAGCTAGTTCTTAGCTGTGGAATTGTGAGGTATGATGTTAGTATTTTCATGGGGCTGATGTCTCGATACATGCAATATTTGGGCTAATTGTAGGGTAGATAAGGTAAGATAATTCTATTAATGTTCAATGAATGACCACAAAGTTGGTCAATGTACTGAAAAGTATAGATAACCTAAATAAACAGTGGGAGTGTAAAAACAACTCCTAACTCTACTAAAAGTGTAAAGTAGAGATAACTAACTAGTTAATAACTTAATAGAAATAAAATACGTAATGCTGACATGAAACCATGTTGAGCATAGAATGTAGGTGTCAATGTGTGTGAAAACTAGAGGTTGAATGGGGGGAGAGAGAGGAAGAGGAAGAGGGCTCGCAATTAAAGTCATTAATCACCATGAAGGGGACAATGCATTTCCTAATAGTAGTGTTGTTTGGAGAATATCCGGGGCCAATTTTTGGCTATGTAAACCTAGGCAGAGCCCTCAATCAAAGAGGGGTCCATCATGTCCATCACTCTTGATATTCAAGGTTGGGGGGAGGAATTTCTGAATGGAAGGATGGTTGCATGAGGAGACCTCAAGACCAATGCTTTGTATAAAGCTATGTTGTAATGGTTTTTCGGAACAAGGGAAGGACGAAGACGGGGGGACGCGTACTTGGGACGGCTAGAGCTCACCCCCAATTTTTTCAGGGGATGGTGGGTCGGGGACGACAATATATATATATATATATATATATATATATTAAAATTCTTGGCTTTTTGACATGGAAGCTTTGCTTGTTGTAATGTTGTTGCTGAAAATACAATATTTAAATCACCAGAAACCCAAATCGAAACCCATCATACAAAACCCATGTTTTGAGCTACAACTTGTACAACTGATTTAGATTTAATGCAATACAAAAATAATGGATGGGAAAAATGATTATATTGTCCAATCATCAATTTCCATGATTGTTAAAACTGAAGATATATACTTGGAATATCCTCAAAATCTGTTCGAAAGTCCTTGAAATCTGTCCAAAACATCCTCGAAATTTGTTTGGAACGTCCTTGAAATCTGCATGGAATGTCTTGGGGACGACCAACAAGTCTTCGAGTCCTCGATGGAGTCCCCAATAATTTGGGGATATTTCCTAAGGGCCCCCAAGTCCCCAAAACAGGGGAACGGTAGGTACGCAGGTTTTTTTGGGGGGTCGGGTCCCCATGCAACATAGGTATAAAGTGAGTTTAGCCCTGGGATTTCTTTGAGTTGATTTATCTATTGGCCTGATGGGATCTATCATGGGATTTAGAACTCGACTGGAACTGGAGTTCCTCGAAAGTCTAATGGAGGTTAGTCAACTTGTTGGGGGGTGGGGTCAAGAAGAAGTTCGAAATCTCATTGATCTAGTGTTTGAAGCGCTATGCCCCTCGACATTTGTTGTTACCAGTAGAGGGGACAGTAGGGAAGAAGGAGGTGATCTCCTTGATAGGATATGGTTAGGGAAGGCCACACAAGGTTCTTGATCTGTGCCTTAACACCTCCTTCATGAAAAGAGCTAGGCATCTCTTATTTAGATAATGAAATAAGGTGGAGAGGGAGCCTCTCGAGTCTCAGTAGATATAATGAAACCATTTTCTAATCTTATAATATACAGTTCATTTGAAGATGATGTGATGCTCCCACTTAGTCTCCTATAAGTGACATAGCTAGCAAGTCCTCTTGGGGCATGGTATGTGGTGATCTGTCTCAACCTAGATCAAGGGGGATCTTAAGGCTGCCCACCCAATGTTTGCTTGTATACTCAAGTTTGACAATAAGACCTTCACTCATTTGCATAAATTGCTCAGAATAAAATGCCATCTTAGGGCTAAGGCCCTCAAGGGGGATCCAAGTGGCTTTGATGTATTATTTGTAGATATTTCCTCCGATCTTTCCTCCGATCTCTTGGTTCAAATCTTGTGTAGAGGGAAGGAGGTGACATGGCATATCTAAAGAGCACTTGAAAGGGAGGAGTCAATCGATACAAATGGCCATTGACTAATGCAATTGGGAAGACTATGAGAACCATCAATGACTCTGCCTAGGGGGGCCTGCGTGTAACACACCAGACCCGCTAATCGTCACTTAGGCTGGTGGGATGTTGATTTTTCCTTCTCTCCTCTCAAGGCATGCTATCGGACCCACCAGTTGTTTAAGTGAGGACTTCTCTTATCACAATTTAAACTAAGTTAACTCTTATTAATTCTCAGATTCTCCACTTAGTTTACTAAACTGCCCAGGTGCCTAAACACACTCAATTGGATGGTCAAATTTGCTTCTTGCCCTCATATCAACGATCTGTGGCTATTCAGACTTGTTCCCATCGGAATGCTGAACCATCTAGGTTGATCTCCTCTTCGACAGTAATATCCCAATGGATCATCCTTCAGAATCCAACGGTCCTCGGACCAAGGGTTCTAACAACTACGATTTACATTGGAGTCTCCACCCAATCGACAGTTACTCTCCACTCGAACGTCCATCCCATATACCAATCAACGATCCTTCTTCGTTCTCGGAGTCCCTCCCCCTCGGAGCGTCTCCTCTATGGCTCCACAAACTACTCCGAGTAGCTTACTCCGACCACACACTCTCTGATGGATCGAACGATCCTCATTCATTTGATCCTATGGACACTGTGATCTTCAGGGTTAAGGCATATTTCCTGTCAGCTAAGTCACCAGACACGTGGACACGGGACATGAAAATACGAGTGTCGGACACGGGCACGGCGACCCCCGGAAACAGGACACGGAGGACACGTTATATATATATATATAT
>SNQJ01S0013279.1:48596-67320 GCA_010110895.2 Picea sitchensis | reverse complement strand
TCAAAGAGTTAAAACTTAAGAGTCAATGAGTTTGAACTTTGAAACATTAGCTAAAGTTTAAACATTTGCAATTAAAATTTAATAATATATCTTAAAAACTTTGAAATTACTTACTACTTACCTGGGATTCAAGTAATATCCTGGAACATGTAAAGGCCGATGGAGTTTTTTATTCCATCTTTCATCAATGATTCTCCACAAAGGAAGATACTTTTGTCTTTTACCATGATATGCTTCCTTTATTGCCTCCTTGGCTTGATCCATGGCCTCATAAAAAAAACCCATGGCTGGTTTATCACCATCCACCATTCTCAAAACTTTCACAAGAGGTGCACTAAATAACACTATCTGCTCTGCCCTTTTCCAAAATGCTTTCTCATACACTTTTTCAACAATCTCTTTGCCTTCAGTTTTCTTGTTCCATTGAGATGCATTCCACTCATCACAAGAGAATATCTTCCTCAGGTTGGCTTTTTGAAAACGTGTGATAGCTGACCTGACAAGCTCTTTTCCACGAGTGTTTTTTCTCATAAGGTTAAAAACCCATGAGTGGTTGTAAATGTACCTTGTTATGCTTTTATCTTGTTCCACTGTTTTTTTCACCCATTCAATTTTCCCAATATCCTCAAGCATGAGGTCCAAACAATAAGCTGCACATGGAGTCCACCAAATGGTACAATGCTTTTCCTCTAACATCCTTCCAGCTGCAACATAATTTGAGGCATTATCTGTGATAACCTGTACAACATTTTGCACCCCCACCTCCTCAACTACTTCATCCAAAAGCAAAATAGTAAATTTGCATCTTTAACTTTATCACATGCATCCACTGATTTAAGGAACATAGTTCCTTTAGGGCAAACAATAAGGAAGTTGAGAATGGTGCGGGATCGCTGATCAGTCCATCCATCAGACATGATTGTGCACCCTGTTTTAAACCATGATTCCTTGAACTCTATGAGGTATTCCTTTACTCTTTCAACTTCATTTTTTAAAAGATTCCCCCTAATATCCTCATAACCAGGTCCCTTGAAGCTCGAACCACATGAAGCTACAACATCCAACATAGGTTGATAATAAACAGAGCTTGCAACATTGAAAGGTATGTCTGCTTCATACCACCACCTAGCAATGCATTCCCAAGCATCCTCCCTTTCCATCTTCTTCCATTTGGCATCAATAGTGGGCTGAGCACCAGGGGTAGTGCGGGGTACACAAAATGAGTCAAGGTTACCACGAGGCCTTTTGGATGCTAATGCACTAGCACCACTTCCACCAACATGTTCTACTTCTTCCCTAGGATTGGTATAAGGATCACGCATAGGGATTGGAAAAGTAGAGGATTCCTCAAAACTATGCATTCTATCTTGAAGATCACTATCAAATCGAGTTCCACTACTACTTCTCCCTGCCTCTTTTTGAATCTTCTTATTCTTGGCTTTATCTGCTTGAAAGGCATCAAAAAGGCCCTGCATCTCAGCTTTTAGTTCATTATAAACTTTCAAGCATGGTTTTATATTCCCCCTTGCATGGGCTAAATGTTGCTTGATCCTATGAATACCTCTCCCACCAACCTGCTTTTGGCAATAATTACAAACCATTATCCCATCAATCAATTGACAATGAAGCCATGCTGGATTCCTCTTTTCTTTAGGAGCCATGGAAACAAATAAAAATCTGCAAATAAAAACCCTATGTTTTTTTAATTTCTAGGAGAAAACAACAATAATTTTAAGGAGAAAACAACAACAATTTTAAGGAGAGTAATCACTATGGTTTTTGGGAGTAAGTGCATTGTTTACATACCTTGAAATCTGCCCCAAAAAACAAGCTCCAAATCTGCCCAAGAAAACTTGTCCAAGTCAGCTCCAAATCAGCTCCAAATCTGCTCCAAGAAACTCAACAAAAGAACTCTCCAAATGAGCCCAACAATCAGCTCTTCAAATCAGCCTAGCAACCTCTCCAAATCAGCCTTGCAATCAGCTCTCTAAAATCAACAAAAACCCTTAGCTCACAAACTCAAGAGAACCCAAATGAGTAGTGTGAGTGAAAGAGAGGGGGTGGGGTTGCCTTTATAGCTTTATTAGGGGCTCTAGACAATTCTAGAAGCTTCCCATGCATGCCCCCTTTCTTATTTAAAAAAAAAAATTGATTTCCCCCTCACTTTTCTGGCCGCGGGTCATCTTCACAGAACCAGTATGGAACCGATCGGTTCGGGCAAAAAAACCGGTTCCGTACGGAACCGGTCAGAAGCGGTTTGGAGGGGTGGTTTGGACCGGTGGGCTCTGTGAACCGGTTGGACCGGCTGGTTTTACCGATTCCGGTCCAGTTCTGGTAACTATGACTGTAACTGGTGCTGGCACTACAACTGGCATTGCAACTGGTGCTGCAACTGGCACTGTAACTAGTGCTGCAATTGGCACTGTAACTGGGGCTGGCACTGCAACTGGCATGAAGGAACTGGCACTAAGAAATTGACACGAAGGAACTGGCATGAAGGAACTCGCACTGCAACTGCAATTGTGCTACAACGAGCTTTATAGAGAGCTGTGGATCTATCTTCCAGTGGTTAGATTGTTCCGAAGGTGGTGTGGGCCCATAACCTGTTAGAATATTGTGCTCGTTTAACCATAGACAATGCTACACCATTGTCACCCATCCATAGGCACAAAAGCTACCCCCAAGCACCTTAACCTTTGACAGAAAGGATAATTCCAGGAAGCCACACCAGAACCAACAAATGATCAAGAGAGCGCACCTTCTCCAAGGGTAGCACACGAGAGAAAGTACCAGAAACACTGAACAAGAGAAAACCGTACATCTACAGCTGCTCCTCCTCCTCCAAACTTGCGCATTGTTTCTGGTTTCTTGAGTGAGAGTGAGTGAACAAATGAGCCAAGTCGTCCTCTATTTATATTAATCTGTCCAATGACTTTTCTGGCTGGGCCGGCCTGACTTTTTGGTAATTATATTTTCTGTTTATCTTTTTCCTATGAGGCCGACTTGTCTTCTTGGAGGATAATACCTTAATATTATATATTCTGTTGAGCCGACATGTATTCTAGGGTTTTCACACATCTGTTTAGGGTTTCTCTTGCTTCTGGAATATTCTATTCTAGTCAAACGTTACATATGGAGGTTAATAGCTCCCGCAGCTACCATAATATCAACAGATGCCACCATGTATAGACAGATTATTGGTTCGTTGATGTACTTAACGAACATGAGGCTAGATATATGTTTTGCTGTGAACACATTGAGTCGGTATATGATTGAGCCAAGACGTGTTCACTTGATTACAACAAAACATGTGATGAGGTACCTGAAGGGTACAATTGATTATAGACTCAGATATGCTTTAGATCGTGAGATAAGCCTGCAAGGCTTTACTGATTCAGATTGGGCCGATAGTGTTGTAGATCGGAAGCGTACATCTGGATGTTGCTTCAGTATGGGATTAGCTATGATCTCATGGCTCAACAAGAAGCAGACTAGTGTGGCGCTCAGTATGGCTGAGGCAGAGTATATAGCAGCGTGTTCAGCTAGCAGCGAAGCAGTGTGGCTTCAAAAGCTGCTTGCAGGATTGTTTGATCTCGAGTTAGAGGCAACTTGTATCTGGTGTGACAACCAAAGTTGTGTAAAGTTGACAAAGAACCTAGTGTTCCATGACAAATTCAAGCATATCGAAATCAGGTACCATTATATCAGAGATATGGTGCGGAGGGGAGCAGTGAAGCTCCAGTATGTCGCTATAGATGAGCAAATAACATACGTGTTGACCAAGTCTCTGTCGAGAGTGAAGTTTGTATACTTTAGAGACAAGCTCGGTGTGGTCCATAAGGACATCCCTAGTAAGAGAGAGTAATGAGTTACAGATGCGATTCCAGGGCAACAACATCAACATGTGGCAGTGGCAACGGGTAGTCATTCACGGGCACGTTACTGACTGTGGCACAAGTTAGCATGACGTCGCACAAGGTCAGCAGATGCTAGGCCTTCGGGGATGGTTAGTTACCCAACTTTTCAAGCTGGTGGGCCAACTTGTGTGGTTGGAGGTGTTTCCTAGCCTTGGCTAGATGGGTAGTGTGTGTGCACTACATTACCTAATCCTTGTGATTAGATGCCTGGTTATTGTGGACCAGTTGCCTGGTGTGCCAACCAGAGGTTACTAGTTCTTTATGAACTAGATGTCAGATTTTGTGTGAGATGAGGAGTTACTAGTTCTTTATGAACTAGATGCCAGATTTTGTGTGAGCTGGCGAGTTACTAGTTCTTTATGAACTAGATGTCAGATTTTGTGTGAATTGACGCGTTACTAGTTCTTTATGAACTAGATGCCAGATTCTGTGTGAGCTGGTGAGTTAAAGCCCTATGATGACATAAAGCTCGGAAGTATGATGAGACTGTGGATGCATGATGTGGTTACAAAACTTGTTCAATATAGATTCGTGGAAATTGAACAAGTCAATGGTCAAGTGTACAGAAACACAGAAGCAGTCGTGATGATCGTGCCAGAAGAATACCTTCCTTGCTAAGAGGGGAGTGTTGAAGTTTGAGTAGCTTCTGAAGATATTCTTATTGTTTCAATATTGTATTAGACTAAGACAAAATCCTAAAGAATTATATTATGTTATATTTGTAAAGTCGGCCCTATTGTGCCTTTGTAAAAGTCGGTCCTATTGCACCTTGGAAAAAGTCAATTGTAAATTAGAAGGGTAAAGTGTACAAGTTTGCCCTGACCTATTTCTGGGTGGCTCAACTTGTATTTACAAGAGGCTAGGCGCCTCACTTGGAGAACACACAACACAAGCTCTCCCACACAAGTAACAGTGCACAAGTCCGAGGAGGAGACACAACTACAAAGGAAGGGTGTTCTAGTAAAGGGTTTTGGTTATCTGTTGGAGGACTATCTTGGTCTAGTGGTGCACTACCCTATTCTGGTTAGGTTTTCTGGTTTATCTTCTGTTTGGTGAGAACTCTCTTGAGAGAGACATTGTACTTGTTGAAGAATCTATATTGAAGAAGCTTTGTTGGGTTTTCTCCCCCATGAGGGTTTACCAGGATAAATCTTGTGTATATTGTGGATGTCTTTATTTCAGTGATCCTTATGCATGCAGTTATTGTTTTAATAGTCTAAAGTTAAAGAATACTGAACACACTTATCTGCTTAAGAGAATTTTTAACACTCTGAAGGTAGCATCATTCGACCAACAGTCTAGATTTGCTCACTTCACCGAATCAATGACTGCGAACTCGCTCAACTCAAAACGTTGGTTTCCTCCAGGGTAACAATTCGATTCTAGACTTAAACCTTTCAAGGTTTCTTCTAAGTCCTCTCCAGGGTTCTACCAACTCTCAAGAGCTTTGGGGAATCCAGGTTTAAACTGGCTAAGGTGTTTCTTCTAAGACTTGTGTGAAGATTTGCATTGCTGCAAGCTTTCCACTTAAAATGTTGGTTATCTCCAGGGTAACGGTCCGATTTCAGACTTAAACCTTTTAGGGTTTCTTCTAAGTCCTCTCCAGGGTTCTACCAACTCTCAAGAGTTTTGGGGAATCCAGGTTTAAATTGGCTAAGGCGTTTCATCTAGGACTTGAGTGAAGATTTGCATGTCTTGCAAGATTTCCACCTAAGACTGGCGAATACCTTCAGGGCTTAAGGTTCCTCAACCTACATAGGGCTTTCCCAATTTACCAGGGTACTCCCGTCCCTTCCCAAATGGAGATTTTGTCCATATCTTGCAAACTTTCTTCCTAAGCTTCAAGATTTTCAAGGACACAGACCATACCAACTTGACTTAACTTCATGAGTTAACAAATTTATACAGTGAAGGCAAACAAACACATTCCATTTTACACAGGAATTCAATTCATCATTTACATGCATTATGTTTTCCATTAAGCCAAAAACCACACATTTACATCATTACCATTCATCAAACAAGCCAAGTTAGATACTTATCTGTTTAGGGAAATTATCAACAACCATCTACAGTACGCCGCCCCTGTGCCAAGCCATGATATCACAAGGGAATGATTTAGTTGGTCTTCAAGTTCGGATGATCTAGGAAGGTTACTCTCCATCCTCCACTGACAACAACAGAAGTTGCCCCCTTCCCACTGAGCTCAGGGATTCCATAGGTTTATCGGGTAGTTTATCAACTAGATTTCCTCTACACAAGGGAGGAGCCCCTTCTCTACTTTACAGTGCTTCGGTGACCTCCCCTTACCATTTCCGGTTTCTGTCCAGTAAGTACCAAGCTGCGGCCCTTTATCGCTCCAGTATGGATCTGAGTCTTCTCTGTCTCAAGTTGATCAACATTAAATTGGACAAGCTTCCTATTTTCTTCAAGGAAAGCTCTCCACTTTCTTCTCTTTGATCCGCCTTAATGAATGTCTCTGTTCGCTGCGCCCTTAGCCTGTGAGCTCGTCGCTCACTCACTCTTCCTTCGAGTATTCTCTTCTATGCACTGCGTGCTCTGTTCTCTCTTGATACCACTCTTGGTGACTAACTTTTTTTGTGTCCCATCTCTGCTTCTTGCTCTTCTCTCTCTTTGCGTGTGTCTCTCGCGCATTTGTCCTCTTGCCCCCTTGGTGATGTTATTCACCTTTGGCCTCTTCCTCTGCCAATCCTTGGGATTCCCGTGGCTTCTGTCAGAAGCGACCTCCAGTCAGGGATCCCAATTTTGAAGGGGAAATCCAGGGGATGTACTTCTGTCAGCTTTTTCCAGTTAACCCTTGCTTCTTCAAGAGATTAGATTTGTCAGCAGTATTAACTGCCTCAACCATCAATTCTGTCTTCCATAACTAGTCACGTGGCTCCATGCAGGTTCAAGTACGTTGACAAGTGTGTGTTTATGTTTATAAGTATAAGCTGGCTTGCTAAGCAAGCTTCCTATTTTCTTCACTTAAAACATCTCAGCTCCTCCTTATGACTCCATTTCATCAATTCCACATGTGATATCATGGCTAGTACTTTCAAGGCTTTTCCCTCTCAGTCAGCGGTCTGGGGTTTTCGTTAATAAAAATATGATTACAAGCTTCATAAACATAATCATATGAAGTCTTAAGCATAATTACAGTTATGGGGGAAAATAGAGTGTTACACTGTGGAAGCAATATCTTCTAAAAAATGAAGAGCTAGATAGGGGTGCCTATGCCTACCAAAAGCAGATTCTCTTAGGGTCTAGACTTTGTGAAGAAAGGAGTGAAGCCTAATGATGGCTTTGTGGCATAAAGGATGGGCCCCAAACTTGGCCTGGATGATGCACTGAGGAATCGTCTGTTTGCAATGAACGAAATGTTGTATTAGAAGGATTTGGGGTCTGGACTGCCTCTGTCTTAACCCAATTGGCTTGAAGGAAGCTAGGTCCCTAGACCTCAAAGTCATCAAAAGATACAAAATTGTTATTGTGTTATCAAAAGATAAAGTTCAGAGTGGAGGGAAAAGAAAGTCATCTTGATGTAATGTAATGTCCTTGCCCAATTTCTGCACACACCCCAGCTTGTACTCACACCCATACCCCTAGACTCTAGAGTTGTAATTAATGTCCAAAGCTGGTGGGTGCATTATAGAACAACAGCAGCTCATTTAAGTGGTTAACAATGCATGTGTATGAATCCGATGGATCTGGAGCCCTTGCTTCACCATCCAGTACTCTAGCAAATAATCTTGTTTGATTCTTATTTTTTTTCCAAGAAAAAAAATCTTTATATTCGATATTTCAAGAATGAAATAAAAAATATACAGTGTTCTGCTTTAGAAGGCCTTAAAGTATGTATTTTTGACAAAAAGTACAGCATTGTCAGTCACTTCAACAGTTCTATGTCTACTTCTATACAGTCATCCTAGGCTCCTTTTAGGCAGCCTTTACTTTTCCAAAAAAGATCCTTTCAGGTCTACTTTTGAAAACAAAAAACCTAAAATCAAGAGACCCCTGAGATAGTATCTCTTCATTGCAAGTACTAATAAAGAGAAGATTTCATAATGGAAATCTGAGCCCCTTCTCTGATCTCCTGAACAGATAGGGACCCCTCCTGCATTGGTGTAGCTTCTTTAGATAATCGACCTGCTCTTGTATTGAATTCTCTCTATATATGCATGAAATAAATGTCATCAAAATATTGTTTTATCTCCAGCATCAGATTCATAATTGGAGCTAGAAAAATGTTTTCAATTCTGCATCTGCAATTGGCCCAATCCATCAGAGGCTTAGAATCTCCATAGACTTGCAGATGTTTCTGTCCTTTTTCCTTTGCTGTCTTCATCAATATCCTGCTCTTGTATTGAATTCTCTCTATATGTGCATGAAATAAATGTCATCAAAATATTGTTTTATCTCCAGCACCAGATTCATAATTGGAGCTAGAAAAATGTTTTCAATTCTGCATCTGCAATTAGCCCAATCCATCAGAGGCTTAGAATCTCCATAGACTTGCAGATGTTTCTGTCCTTTTTCCTTTGCTGTCTTCATCAATATCCGAAGGGCATAAAACTCACTCTGTTGTTTGTACCTTGTCCTGCAACATACTTCATAAAAAAATAACGAGAAGAATTAATATGCAGAATAGCCCCTGCCCCAAACAATCTTGGGTCTCGTTGACAAGCTCTGTTGAAGAAACCCCAAGCTTTTCTATGATCAATGCCAGGTTCCTTCAGAATTCTCTGAGATTTTTCTTTTAAAGGCTTCCAACTGCCTTTAAAGGAGACCCTTATTTTATGGGCTACCAGTTTTGTGTTCAGTTCTGATCCTTGAAAAATCATACTGTTTCTTGAGAGCCAGATTCTCCAAATCACAAAACAAGTCAAGGCTTTGAAAGTTTTTTCAGATTTATCAGATAGCCATGAGAAAAGTCTGTACCAAAGTTGTCTGATCCCATTTTTTTGTTCCAGAAGAGATTTGTAATACTTTGTTCCAGACATCCCTAGAGAAAGGACAAGAGACAACTATATGATCCACTGTTTCTTCACTACTTTTACACATAATGCATCTGCCAGGTGTTGAATTTCCTTATCCTCTCACCCGACTGTTAATTCCAAGCAAAACAAATTTATTGAATTAAAGTACAGCTAGTTATCAACAATAAATTCAGTGGAAGAAAAAATCAGAAACCATAACACATTTGCACCAGATATTCGGGTGAACACCCCTGGAAAAATCCTTGCGGGAAAACCAGTTCAGAGTTTGATTTTATTGCTAAAATTCCTGGGTTCACGTCCTGGGATAATGCCCCATCAGAGTATTACAATGCTGCAGCTGATAGCCTAGCCCACCTGGCTGCTATCTCCCTCTATGCCCCTTTGCACACTTCCTCAGTGCTTCCCACTCCAGACACAAGTACATGAGCAAGACTCCCTCTTGCTTCTATGCACTCATTGTGTGTGTGCATGTGTGTGTCTCTCACTCTTCTTAGATCTGCTTTTATCATCTCCTAATGACTAAAACCCTATCTCCAAAGTGATCAACGAGCAAGATCTGATCTTGATCTCTTGAGATCAACGGTTGTGACTTAATCTCTCGTTGAGATGACTTAAATCATTGAAGTCACTTGACTTTAAAAGTCACTTTAGTCATTACATAAAAGCCACTTTAGAGAGTGTCACTCGGACACTTTTGCATGCTAGGCACCGCCAATGCAGAAGTACCTGTCCAAGCTACCCCAAAAGCTAACACTCCCTCTTAGCGAGGAAGGTACTTTTGGAATAACCTCCTCCTGGATCAATCTCTGACCCCATCAAATCTGTTGCTGCTGTAGCTACTCCCTCTGAACTAGAAGACCCTCTTGCTACCTCCGTTGCACTCTAATGTGATCTATGATTCAAGATCCCCTTGGACCCCACTACAGGCTGTCCCAACACCCTGTACAACATACCCTCCCTGATGCCAAGCCTAACTGCTGCATCCTGGGTATCTGCTCCTTCTGAACGTATGAGTACATGTCCATCCTTGAACACAACTGCATACTCTATGTCCTCCAAGGCTGATACTGAGAGCAACTTCAGCCCTGGGACACACATCACTCCTGCCACCTGCAGAGATCCTCCTGACCCTAGTTGGAATATCACCCATCCATCCCCCTTCACTGCATGCATTGTACTAGTCCCACAACAACTTGAGTCTGTCTCTGAAACACTAAGGAACATCGACCTCATTCCCGTTATACGGCTAGATGAGCCACTGCCCACAACCCATCTCCAATGCTGCCATCTCGACAATCTACCGAAAAACTCAAATTTGGCCTCCCGAACCTGCTCCTACTGCTGCTCGGTGCTTCTTTGGGCTGCCTAAGCCCTTTCTGGGTGCTGCCTGACTATAACAGTTTGCTGTTCGACAATTATGCTCGCTGCTAGGAAAATTCTGGGTAGTTTGCCCGTTGTCCAGATCTGCCTGGGGCTACCCGACCCTAACTCGACCATGTGGCCCCTACGCCCAACTGTTGGTGGTTGAGCTCCTTTACGATGGCGACTGGCTGCACTTTTGTGGCTGCAAACCGTTGTCTCGTTTTGTAGCATCGACCCAACTGCTACACTTGTTGTTCAAGCAACCACCAACGACTACTCCAGCTCCATGCAATTCTTCTTCCCACAGTTGGATCCACCAGCTCCTTTGTCGGAGGTTGCAGTCGCCTCTCCCAGTTTGCGATCTAGCCCCTGCTCGACTCACACAACCCAGACTCCTCTGCGACCAAACTGTGCGGTTGTCACTTCGTCGACACTTTTCCTCACGTGCACAACTCCATGCTGCCTGTCGATGACTCTACTTGGCACCCACGACCCCACGACCACCTGTCGAATAACTCAACAACGATCTGTCTTAGCCGCTCGGTTCTTCCTTCTGGCTTCCACACACAGACACACAACACTCTCCTTTGCGGCTTAGTCTGCTTGACCACAGCTAGCGTCGACCAATCCTCAACCTCTTTTACTCAGTCGCCCCTGTCGTGCCTTCACTGTCGGTCCGTGACCACCCTCTCTCACACAGTCTTCATGACTTGGCTCGAGTTGCAGCTCGTTCCACAACTTAGCAGTCGAGCCACATATCCACACTTCCACAATTTCTCACAAATTCTCTGGATCGTATAAATCTGTACAGTGGCAGTACGATGACCATACAGTTCTTCCTTTTTTTTTTACTTATCTTACACTTAGCAGCCCCTGGAGAAAAAAAAATATTTCCCGCAACAGATAAATCTCGCTGCTGAATAATCTCGATCTCAGTGCAATCTGGCTTCCTTTAGAGTTAGGGTTCTAATACCATGTTGAATTTCCGTAACCTTGCACCAGGGCATTAATTCCAAGCAAAAACGATTTTATTGAATAATATCACGGCTAAGTTACTCAACAATAAATTAGCGGAAGCATTAAATCACATAAGCCAAACACACATTGCACAAAAGATATTGGTAAACACCCCTGGAAAAACCCTTGCGGGAAAATCAGTTTTGAGTTTGATTTTATTGCTAAAAATCCTGGGCTCACGTCCTGGGATAATGGCCCATGAGAGGATTACAATGCTGCAGCTGATAGCCTAGCCCACCTGGCTGCTATCTCCCTGTCTGCCCTTTGCACACTTCCTCAGCCCTGCCTACTCAGAGACAAGTACATGAGCAAGACTCCCTCTTGCTCCTATGCACTCATTGTGTGTGTATGTGTGTCTCTCACTTTCTTTAGATCTGGTTTTATCATCTCCTGATGACTAAAGTTCTATCTCCAAAGTGATCAATGATCAAGATCTGATCTTGATCTCTTGAGATCAATGGCTGCGACTTAATCTCTCGTTGAGATGACTTAAATTTCTTAAGTCACTCAACTTTAAAAGTCACTTTAGTTATTTCATAAAAACCACTTTAGAGAGTGTCACTCGGACACTTCCGCATGCTAGGCACCGCCAGTGCAGAAGTATCTGTCCGAGCTACCCCAAAAGCTAACACCAGGACCATGCCAATTCCTCTTTTGTCCATTATCCCGTGTAAGAATTTCGTTTGCCAATGCAAGCCAAAGTTTTTTTTTTATTTGAGTGGACTTTCCAATTTCCAAACAATTTTTCCGCCACCAAACTCTATCTTCTGATTGTAATTCCTCCATCCTTGCAGAGTATCCCAGCTTGTATGTATACTCACCTGTACCTTTGTTTTTAGACCATTTGATTATATCCTCATGATCAGAGAGCTTAATAGCACTATGTTTTAATAGAGTTACATATGTTAGAAATAGGGAAGAAAACCAGAAAACAGTGTCTTTTAATTTTCTGTTAGATAGTACAGCAATGATCTTAAAATTAAATTAAACTTAGAACAGAAATGAAATAGATCAAAAGACTAGATCTAAGCTGGAAAAATATTTCTGAGTAAACAGATCTAAATAATCATGAGCTTTCTGAGTTAGATCTAGACAATAATTATTTCCAGAATGATCCTGGCAAAACAGATCTAAACAATAACAACTTCTTAGTGATAAAGATATCCAGATCTGAACTAGAACTTCAGATCATACACAGCAGTTAGGTATAAATAAATTCTGAGTATACAACCATATGGATCTGAACCATAGACATACAGATCTGAACTTGAAGACACTTCTTAATCATTAACAGTAGTTAGATAAACAGTAGGTAAAGCTGAGCATGCATATTAAATAGATCTAGGCTGAACAAAACAAATTTGAGCATGAGCAAATATAGATCTGAACTTACCTCTTGATGAACTTACTTCTGTAATGAAGAAGAGCATGACAACTAGGAGAGATAATGATCCATTAAAGTATGCTCAGATAAGTCTCATAAATCTTGGATCTACCTCGAGGGTTAGATCTCATACCAAGAGAAATTAGGACAGCCAAGCCACCAAGGGTAAAACTCTCACAAGAAGCAAGTTCTGGAACCAAACCCTCACACAGCCAATTCTGGAACCAAACCCTCACACAAAGAATCTACCAGAAAAGGGAGGGACGACTGCCTGTTCAGTCACCCCTCTAAGGTGTCGTGGCCTTCCAGATCCTAGATCTGTCCTAAAAGAGAGGACGGCAGGCTGCAATGAAGGTATCACTGGTAGAAGGAGGGGGCCGGAAAGGGAGGCTGTCACAAGGAGGCTGCACACTGTCCAAGAAGGCCGCACGCTATCAAAAGAAGGCTGCAAAACTGTTACAAGGAGGCCGCAGGCTCAAGAGAGCAATCCGCCACACTTAGGAGGAAGAGAAAATGTGTATGAAAAGTAGAGGGGGAGGGTCTTATTTATACTTTAGACTAGGGTTAGGGTAATGAAAGATAATAATAAAAATAACATAATTAATTAATATAAATATTAATTAAATATGTTATATTATTTAATTAATATTTTTCATTTAACCCCTAAAGCAAAAATACAAAAACCCAAAATAAACTCAAACTCACAAACCAAGGGTGAGGGGGTTTAGGTAGGGTTGCTTGTTGGCAATACTTGTCCATATAATTCTCGAGGTGACTTTTTAACTTTATCATCACTGCATATGGGATACGTCCCTCATGTGGTCATGCCCGCCTTCAAAGAGGGTCACACAACAGCAACTACCTGATCAAGGACCAGGTTGCCCCAGAACATATCTGGGGTCTTATCCACCAAGGTCTACCAAGGATTAACCCATGCCTTAGACATGGGTACCCTGGAACACATCCAGGGGCCCTAGACATATCTAGGGACTTAACTGCTTGGTCCCAGACCAAGAACCCCAGTCATATACTGGGGGCCCTCTCAAGGGTCTTTACTACTTGGTCCTAGACCAAGAACCCCAGTTATCTGCTGGAGGCCCTTACAAGGGTCTTTTGCTGCTTGGTCCCAGACCAAGAACCCCAGTTATCTACTTTTTGGTCCCAGACCAAGAACCCCAGGAGTGCACTGGGGGCCCTAGATCTTAGCTAGGGTCTTTGCCATCCTCCCGGAGAATGGCTCTTGCAGCTGCTTTAAATTCAACAACGTAGTTTGATATTCCTTTGCTTTTCCTCCTTGAAGTTTCAGTATTATGCTGATATCCGATCTTGAGGCCATGAATTTGTTTCATTAGTAATTGTTGCCTCTTTTAGAGAAAAAATATCCATTGAGTGAAGATCATTAATAAGAGCTTCTGATAACTTATAGCTTCCTTTACACCCAATCCAGGGATCTTCTCCCACCCTCACTTTGTTTCCCTTAACAATTTTCCATGCTGCCCAGTTACCAATTAAAGGGAAATCCCTGACCATAGCTCTCCATACAATTGTAGCACCTTGAGAATTTTTTCTGTCTATTCTAAACCACTCTTCCGTTATGTTGTCTTTTAGATATTTAGCCTTTACAACTTTACCCCACAGCCCTTCATTGTAGACTACCCTCCAAAGACTTTTAGTAGCTAGGGCCTAGATGAAGACAGATATTCTTCAACCTCCATCCACTTGCTTCTTTCAGATTTTCCACTCTCGTCCATTTAACCAAAGGAATTCCTTAATTTTCCCTTTTCCCGATCCGTAAAAAACTGAAACAGTTTTTCTTGATTTGTCCAAAATTCCTTTTGGTATATGAGCAATGGACATCCAAAAAATTGGAATACTCTTCAAAACAGCCTTAACCAGGATTAGTCCGTGATCTTTGGAGTTGGACAGCCATTTGTCACACCAGATTGAAATTCTAGGTTCTATTTTGTTATAGTCACATCCAGTCAACATATTTATAATTGTTTGGTTTTAATTGAAATCCCAAATACTTTACACCTTCATCCAAAACAACAACATTCATTGGGAACAAATTGAAATTTGTAATTTTATCTCATTCAATTCATTGAACATCAGTAATGACTTTGACATATTGACTTCCATTCCTGTGGATTTGCAATAGATATCCAATACCTCCTTGCAAAATCTCATCTCCCTGCTTGAACCTTGACCGAATATCGAAATATCATCTACAAATAGCAAATGGGAGATAATCAGTCTTTGATATTTTGATCCCTTTTATATCTCCTCTGTTCCTTGCATATGATATTCGCCTGCTTAAGCCTTCAGCTACCAATAAAAATAAAAAAAGGGGATAGGGGGCACCCTTGCCTGAGACCCCATGAGGCATTAAAAAGCCCTAAAGGAGAACCATTAACGAGCACTGCATATGAGACAGAGCTCAGGCATCCCACTTACAGTCTGCAAATTCATCCCAATTTGAAGAAGTAACAGCCCGAGATATAACCAGTTCACTTTGTCATAAGCCTTAGCTAAATCAATTTCATCACAACTGCTGGAGTTTGCCAAACTTTAATGGTATGCATTCCTTCTTGCGCTATTCCAATAACATCGTGAATTTGTTGATTAAAGAGGAATCCAAACTTTTCATCTGAAATAATATTATCATTGATTTTTTAAATGATCTTATAAACGAGATTGCATAAAGAAATTGGCCTAAAATTTTCAAAAGATAAGGGCAAGGGCAATAAAAGTGGAGTTTAGAGCTCTAGAATCTTCCCAGAAGACCTAGATTCTTTAATGATTTTCAGCAGATTTCCTTCCACCAAATCATAAAATCCAAGAAAAAATTCTACTGTCCATCCGTCTGGTCTTTTTAGGGCCTGCTGCTTAGTGGCACCCCTGACCCCTCTTGAATTCAGAGATAACAAGATCATTTGGGCACAACAGTAAGGGTCTTGCTTGCTCCAAGGGCCCTGTTGCCCCTCATATATACATGAGTGACAATTATACTTTCAGGGGTAACTTGCAGGGAATTTTCCTGGCTTGGGGGTGGCTGAGCATAATGATTTTCTTTGAGGGATCATTGGTGCTCTTGGTGGTTGCTCTCTTGCTGATTTCATGCTCTTTGGTTGATGATCTTGGTTCATGGGTGATGCTCTTGCCGATCCTGGTTGCGGGTGTTCATGTTGTAGATTACTTTCATACCTTGATTAGCTTGCTTGTGGTGCTAGTATTTCATGATTTTGTTCCTTGCTCCTAGTATCTATGGTAGGGTAGAGATGGCTCTTGAAGTAGAGCACCCTAATACTTCTCGTGTCTGTTGTGCTTTATGACTCTTGACAAGATAAACATATATATCTATGGAGCACTCATGTACTTCATGCATGATTTGGAACTATCATAGTACTTGCTGTATTAGGCTGTGTATTTCCAGGGTTTATAGCATCAATTGGGGATGGTAATGGTTGTGGCAGCCTGGGGATAGGACAGATTTGCATTCTTGTGGTTGTTTAAATCCATGTATCCTGTGATCAATGGTGTTGTGCAAGAGATTGGTTTCAGAACTCTGAGTATGTATGCAGGCAGAACAGAGCACATATCAAAAGTGATTTTGAAGAGGCATCTGTCCATGCATATGTAACTACAGATTTGAGAGACAATGGACAGTTCCAAGCTTCTTCTATGGGACTGAATGGGTTCCAAGTTCATTATATTGGCCTGTCCTGGGTCTTTTATGGTGCTATTATGCAGCGCTGATTTGAAGTTTTGAAGGTGCATACTACAGTAGAAGGTTGTTCATTCCCAAAATTTGATCTGATTTCAACTTGCAGTGAGTAGCCTTGGAGCAATTTGGTGTATTGTGGGCAAATTTCAGTTTACAGAGCATCATTTCCAACATACCTATAGCAGCAGCCCATAAACAATCTGATATTCCAACAGTGAAAATCAAATGAGGCCGATCTGGTTGAAATACTCCAAACTTTGTAAAGTAGGGGGGGCGACCTACAGTTGAAGGTGCATACTACAGTAGAAGGTTGTTCATTCCCAAAATGTGATCTGATTTCAACTTGCAGTGAGTAGCCTTGGAGCAATTTGGTGTATTGTGGGCAAATTTCAGTTTACAGAGCACCATTTCCAGCATACCTATAGCAGCAGCCCATAAACAATCTGATATTCCAACAGTGAACATCAAATGAGGCCAATCTGGTTGAAATACTCCAAACTTTGTAAAGGAGGGGGGCCGACCTTTTCAGCCAAAGGTCTGTGGTAACGGATCAGTTTTGTAGCAGCCCCTAGAAGAGACACTTTCGAGTTACATTCACAAAAGAGACACTTTCAAGTTACATTCGCAAATTCTGAAAGGGGGCTGACCTGTTCCTAATGGCCTTCCCGGGGCCAACATATTTCATTTGAAACCTGGGCCGACTCAAGCTAATCGCTGAGCATGACAAATATTAATAACAATTTGAGAATACCTTTTGTGATTGGTAAAAAGCACGCCTTGTTCTGAAGCCTTAATCTGTGCCTTGAAGTTTGTGGGGATATTCTGGGCACAATGAAACTTACTTACAGTCTCTGATTTCTATCCACCTTTTAATTGGAAAGCTGGGGCACCTTTGAGGCTTGTTTAGACGCTGCAATATGATATACAGTCTTGGCATTTGAGGAAACAGTTACAGGACATTTAGATCAGTAGGAAGATATCATGGTTTGAAGGCATAATCATGTAACTTTGCTTGGATTGGATGGTCTTTCCAGCCTGTAGAGTCCACTTGAAAACAGCAGACATGATCTAGACTTAGAAAGCCTCACCTCTTGGTTACAATAAAGGGGAGTTCAACATTCAAGGGAAAGAGATAACCAGCCCTCACATAGATATACGTTGGATGTGTTTAAAAAGGTAGATGATTCGACCTACAGGAAGATCTGTTCAACATCATTCTGGGCAGTGTTTTAAGAGATTAAAGGTGTTTTTTTTAAAGACAGACATCCAGCCTAGAAAGGAAGGCGACTGCTGTTACAATTTCTCTAGCAGAAAATGATCAACTAGAGGCTGTTTAAAGAATATTTATGGGGATGTTGAAGGACAGATTTGAGGGGATTGCCTGTAGCAGATTTATCTTCCTTCATAATATTCAGAAAGTGCCTTACCTGCAAAAAAAAAGAAGTGGTAAATCATCAGTTAAAAAGGAGACAAGGCTTTCAAATTTCAATCAGGATTGCTACTTTTAGGTGCTGTTCCAGGACACATTGATGAGAAGTAAACACTCTCGTATGACTGTCATCTGCCAATCAGAGGGGGAAAACATCACTATAGTTGTTTTAAAGAAGAAAGAGCTCATGGATTTGAAAAAAACCGGCCAATGGTTTTGGCTCATGGTTTCTAAGACCATGGTTTCTTAACAAGCACATGGTTTTCACTCACACATGTGACTCATCATCTAGGAGGGCACACTTAGCTTTCCTTTCTATTTTTGGGACTGTTATCCCCACTTTTTAGGGATAACTAGGAGATCATGTCTCGAGGCCCACAGGTCCTAGACATGGAGTACCGAGAGCAGGATTGACCTGAGCATGGCCCTGGAGGGCCCACCTTTTCTTCTTCTTGTTAGTAACATTTCTTGTCCGGGGCACAAGAGTATTCAAGTCTGCAAGTCGCAGGAGAAGCGCCCGAGCGTAGCACGGGAGAATCCCTTTTCCAGTTACGAGTCAAGCGAGCGGGCAAGGTTTTGCTGTCGGCAGCTGAGATCTATCCACGAAGCAGATCAACGGTCATCGGGATTTCGGGGCTGCCAAGTTACCCGATATATAGCGTAAGAGAAAGCGCCTATATTTTAAAGCTAAGTCTGGGTCGTTCGATCCATTGACGCGTGGCGCAAGATCTGGTCACATCGGCATATTGACATTCAGGGGTTCGAGGGGTAAAAGTCCCTCGTCATTTCACATCTCGAAACCCCGAACCCCGAAATGTCGATAAGCGATCTTCAAAGCCGAGCTCACGGTCTTAGCGCCAGGTCACATCAAGCGAGCCTGCAAATGGGGGC
>SNQJ01S0013279.1:18867-40582 GCA_010110895.2 Picea sitchensis | reverse complement strand
ACATTGCCACCAGCTGGTTACCACGCCAGGGCAGTGACTCTTGGTTGCATGGCCAAGGGAAAGGGGGTCTCATCACGAGCCAACCTTCTCATTTCTGCGAAAGTACTTGTGGGTAACGCTGGCAGCTCTGGTCACCATGCCAAGGCAGTATCCCTTGATTATCTCTTGAACAAAAAGAATAAAAGAATAAAAAGATGAAGGCAAGAATGGGCTTGGAAAAAATGCATCCATGATAGGGACAACTCGCCTTCTACAAAGGCACCCACAGGTAACATTTTGCACCCTTGCCCCTTACTGCACCCACATGCTTGGACATCCCCTGACCACATCATCCACTTACATGGCTTGGATGATATCTCTCTGGAAACTTTCCTTTTTCTGTGGACACTAGCCCAATAGGACGCCTTGTCCTTTTCCCCAGACTTGTATTGCAGGCTTGTGTAATGTCTTTATGTAATGTATTAGGGATTTTATGCATATGTTTGATAATATTAATGATGAAATGTGATTGACATTGCTATGATCCCTGTGACTGATGAGCCCATGGAGGGCGTAGCCTTTGATGTGCAGGACCATACCCGACGGAAAGGTACCATTTGGACCGGTACACATGGGGAGATGATCAGTTCGGACCTCCATGGGGTTGAAGAGCCCACCAGATGGATGCTGAGACCCCATCAAGGGGCAAAGACAGGGCAGAGGATGGTTAGAGGTTTTGCACCTGAGAGGAATAGGACGTCCCATCAGGGGCACTTTGGCAGGACTAGACCTAGGGGGGATGACCCCTTTTTCAGTGGAACGCTAGCCTTGGAAGGCTTAGGATGTCCCCATCTTCACCATGACGTCATCCAGCATCATGGACACTTTTGGAGGCAGACTGGGTAGTAGTGGCGCGTGTGGCATGTTGGAGAGGCCCCTGGAGGGCTAACGTTTTGCTCCAGGATGTCTTAGGCTTTTATCTTTTACCAGCTTGCTTTTACCTTCTGGGCCTTTAGCCCCTTTTTCCCACGAGGTAAGGTGCAATCCCAAAAATGGGTCAACCCAATGCCCGGACAAGGGGAAAGGGATAGATGAGCGGGAAACAAGATGTAAAAGTGGTATTATGATGGGAGCAAACGATGGCTTTTCAAAAATCCCCCCAGTGGCAAACCAAACCCTACAGACACAGGCTTGCTAGGGCACCCTGTCAATTCCCCCAAACATGGTCAAGTGGGCAAATGTAAGATCCAAGCAGTTGTTAGAGATAAAAGGAATTAGATGCATATATTTAAAGGTTTTAACGATCAAAAGTGACACATACCATGATACCTGGACCAATTACCTCATGGAGCAAGAACCTCTTCTGATACAGGACCAAGCCGATGGTAATGGATGCTGCTGCTGTTGATGGGATGGAGATGATAGAAGAAGAAAAGGTGGGCCCTCTAGGGCCATGCTCAAGTCAATCCTGCTCTTGGTACTCCATGTCTAGAAGGGGATTTTACTCTCTTTTCTACTTGAATTAGGGTTTTACTTAGCATTTAATGTAAAACAGTATGATTTTGACATTATGGCCTTGCCGGCCTTTTTATGACCTAAAAGTAAATTAGGTCATTGATACATTATATATTGAGGAGTTTTAGCCTCATTTTATCATAACAACTGACTCACTCATTAGTGAGGTATGAAATTTGCGCCCTATTTGGGTAATTGGCTGATTTAAGGAAGGCACACTTGTTGAAGGAAGAGATTTTTGGCATTCTATGGTGTTTCTCTTGAAGGAAGGTTTACAACTAGGGTTTGCATGCTATTTCATGGTGATATGTAAGTGTTTTTTCTGCAAAACTTCTTGATTGAATGGTTGTAGTTTAATTTATTGCATCTATTTATAAATATTGCTGAATCAAAACCCTAGGGGACAAACACACAAGTAGGTTGTTGTCTCATGTCCCCTGATAGAGAAGCCTTAAGCCATTGAAGAAGAAAGAGAGAGCCTAGCCATAGCTACACTCTTCTTTCCTTCTTCCTTTATGCTAGCCGTACCCTTTGTCTCAAGAGAAAGAGGACGTCCCAGGCCTACGTCATCTACACCTAGGGCTGTTTTCTTTTAGAGTTTGATGAAAAGAGCCTTGCCTTAGCAACACTCTCCCTTTTAAACCCTTCTGTCTTGATCTTATGAGCTATCCATTTTGCCCCTTACTTCCTTCAGCTTCTGCGTCCTTCACTTAACTGACTCCATTTCACCCTTTAAGGCACTGATCCCTGAAACCTCTTGCGCTGAAGTGAGATCGGTCATAAACAAACTCTCAAAACTTGAATTTGAAACCCTAACTACACTAACCCTAGCTCTAGCTAACCCTACTAACCCTAATGCTGACGTCACCATTGGTTATCTCATCTTGATGCAACAACGTTTCACTTTATGAGCAATTGAATGATAGTTAAAGGCATTTATTGAGTTAAGAAGTGACTTGTTACATTGAATGCTATATCGTTTTGGTATTTATTGGTGAAGTGATATTATTGCTATTGCTAGTTTGTAAACATTGACTTCGTAAACATTTACTTTTAAAATTGCTTATATTGAATATCAGAGAGTCACTGATTTATATGAAGTACTAACCAAGATTGCACATATCAGTTTCCTTTGTTGTCTTGTCTCGAGCAGGTGCTTTTCTTTCTTTGGTTATACTTTATTATTGGCTGTTTAGTCGGGACTATCTTTTGGTGGTGATCTGTGAAGGGGAAACTTATCTTACTCCCGTTATCCTTTAGCCTCTTCAAAACCCCAGGTCACCGGGGACGTCTCCCCTGGGCCTAACCTCCCTAAATAGAAAGAACCTCCCCATCGTGGTGACATTGGGTGGGATAGGTTCCTGTTACGCCAGTTTGGCCTTCTGTCTCTTAGCCTTTATCCTAAGCTACAAACTGTGCGATAACATTTTGGTGCCGTTGCCGGGGAACACTAAGTCAAACCTTCCTCAGACGACACTTTTTGGTAAGCCTTGCCTCTAGAGGCCTTATCTTACAAGCTTACCCGATGACTCCACTGAAGGGTGATTCCCTTACTTCTTTGATGATTTCAAGGAAATCATCTGGCGACTCCACAAACAGCTAATGACAACCCATAGTGGGCGTCAGTATATACCTTCATCTACAATTATGGCCTCTACGAATCCTGTTGTCCCCGTAATCTCTGCCAATTGGTCTCACAAAGAACTGTTTGGCCCTTTGGACTTAGCCAACACCCCAGGAGGACTACATGATCTACCCAGTAAGGCTGACTCCTGGCTATCTAGATTCTCAGGAGAAGATGGATCCTATGGCAACTCTCATTGGACCAAGTTCTGTGATGCTTTCCAATTTCACCAATCCGGACAAGAACACCCCGATGTCTTTTTAAGGCTCTTTGTGAGCTCACTCACCGGAAGTGCCAGAAGATGGATTAACAAACTCCCGAAAGGAAGCATCAAAACCCCTGAAGATCTTGAACAAGCCTTTAAGAAAGATTGGTGTGAAAAAGAAAGCATGGATTCCCTTTACTCTCAATATACTAATGTTTGCAAGGCTTCTAGCGAGGGCATTAGGGATTTCAATGATAGGTTCAACCTTCTCCTCAAAAAGATCCGACCTAGTTTCTCAGAAGCAACTATCCTCCAACACTACTTGAACGCGTTGGAAGGAGTTTTGCAGTTTACTCTCAAAGATCGGTCACCCTCGACTCTAGAAGAAGCGCAAGATTTCGCTTACCAGATTGAGAGGAACCTTGAATTCAAAGACTACATCCATCAGGTCAATCTCTCACCCAATAATGACCCTTGGGAGTCTAGTAACGAGGATATCACAGAAATTGAACCCAAGCTCCCAGAAATCCTTGAGGTAAAACTCATGCCTCCCAAAAGGAAATGGAGCACAACTTTCTTAGACATCAACGATGTCTTAAACTTTTCAAGACGACATGAACCATCCAAGGGTTTGGGTGTGGCCACTCATAAAAAACCAAATTTTGAAGATTTCTTGTTTGTCTTGAACACACCAATGTTAGAAAATCAAGATATGAGTGAACCCAGATTTGAGGATTTTGACCAAACCAATAGGGGAGCCGGAAACCAGATCTGAAGACCCCCGAGTGCATAATGGAACCAACTTAGACACTAGAATGTCCTGTATCTTGCAAAGGGTTAAAAGAATTCGTGAAATCATTCATTTTCTAAAAGAGCAAGACCCGGATGACCAATTATCTTTTGAGAGGACTCCCCCACTATTACAAACCGGTCATTTTGAGCAAGATGAGAAAGTACCCTCTTCCTTATTAACAAATGATCTTGGACCAAGTGACTATGATTCAGCGGATCCATACTTGTTTCAAGATTGCCCCACCTTTCCTTTGACAGAAAAAGACACAGATTGGGGTGATTATCCCGACGATACCTCTGATATCTCTGAAGATTCGGATGAAGATGGCTACCCAATACAGAGAGTGAGTAATATCGTTGAGTGGAACAAAGACGTTTTCAAGGACATAGAAGTTCCAGACACCTTAAACATGGATGAAAACCCTTGGTGTTTTCGATGCAGTGAAGAACATTGGGAACATGAATGTCCTTACAGTAATGGTGGCCATCAATAAGTGAACAACATAGGCCACGTCATAGAAGGCCCTCAAATAAATGTCACCGCTGAAGAGCATCAAGAGGCCATGAAAGAGGCAGCGAGGTCAGCCAGAATGGCGGTAATAAACAACCTAGACCAGGAATCAAAAGAAAATCTAAAGAAACGAGAGTCCCTGGTGTATCGAAGAAAGAAGCTGAACCAACCTACCGCTGACCAAACAATTGCTTGGATCTTACATTTGCCCACTTGACCATGTTTGGGGGAATTGACAGGGTGCCCTAGCAAGCCTGTGTCTGTAGGGTTTGGTTTGCCACTTGGGGGATTTTTGAAAAGCCATCGTCTGCTCCCATCATAATACCACTTTTACATCTTGTTTCCCGCTCATCTATCCCTTTCCCCTTGTCCGGGCATTGGGTTGACCCATTTTTTGGATTGCACCTTACCTCGTGGGAAAAAGGGGCTAAAGGCCCAGAAGGTAAAAGCAAGCTGGTAAAAGATAAAAGCCTAAGAATAAACCTCGAGATGCTTCGCCCAGGGATCCTCGAGAAAGCAGTAAAAAGCTTCTTAGCAAGAAACAAAAGGGACCCGAAAAAGTAATAAAACAAGACCTAGTCAGAGGATAGGGGGTCTCATCACGAGCCAACCTATTAGGTTCATGGGTACCTAGCAGTATGACATTGTCGCCAGCTGGTTACCACGCCAGGGTTGTGACTCTTGGTTGCATGGCCAAGGGAAAGGGGGTCTCATCACGAGCCAACCTTCTCATTTATGCGAAAGTACTTGTGGGTAACGTTGTCAGCTCTGGTCACCATGCCAAGGCAGTGTCCCTTGATTATCTCTTGAACAGAAAAGTAATAAAACAAGACCTAGTCAGAGGATAGGGGGTCTCATCACGAGCCAACCTATTATGTTCATGGGTGCCTAGCAGTATGACATTGCCACCAGCTAGTTACCACGCCAGGGCAGTGACTCTTGGTTGCATGGCCAAGGGAAAGGGGGTCTCATCACGAGCCAACCTTCTCATTTATGCGAAAGTACTTGTGGGTAACGCTGTCGGCTTTGGTACCATGCCAAGGCAGTGTCCCATGATTAGTTCTTGAACAAAAAGAATAAAAGAATAAAAAGATGAAGGCAAGAATGGGCTTGGAAAAAATGCATCCATGACAGGGACAACTCGCCTTCTACAAAGGCACCCACAGGTAACACTTTGCACCCTTGCCCCTTATTGCACCCACATGCTTGGACATCCCCTGACCACATCATCCACTTACATGGCTTGGATGATATCTCTTTGGAAACTTTCCTTTTTCTGTGGACACTAGCCCAATAGGACGCCTTGTCCTTTTCCCCAGACTTGTATTGTAGGCTTGTGTAACGTCTTTGAACTATTGGCAAATGTTTTAGGGATTTTATGCATATGTTTGATAATATTAATGATGAAATGTGATTGACATTGCTATGATCCCTATGATTGATGAGCCCATGGAGGGCGTAGCCTTTGATGTGCAGGACCATACCCGACGGACATGTACCATTTGGACCGGTACACATGGGGAGATGATCAGTTTAGACCTCCATGGGGCTGAAGAGCCCACCAGATGGATGTTGAGACCCCATCAGGTGGTAGAGACAGGGCAGAGGATGGTCAGAGGTTTTGCACCTGAGAGGAAGAGGACGTCCCATCAGGGGCACTTTGGCAGGACTAGACCTAGGGTGGATGACCCCTTTTTCAGTGGAACGCTAGCCTTGGAAGGCTTAGGATGTTCCCATCTTCACCATGACGTCATCCAACTTCATGGACACTTTTGGAGGCAGACTGGGCAGCAGTGGCGCGTGTGGCATGTTGGAGAGGCCCCTGGAGAGCTAACATTTTGCTCTAGGATGTCTCATTTTCCCTAAAAGGGGCTAGCGCCTCCCTAGAAGGGGCTTTTACTCTCTTTTCTGCTTAAATTAGGGTTTTACTTAGCATTTAATGTAAAAACAGTATGATTTTGACATTATGGCCTTGTCGGCCTTTTTATGACCTAAAAGTAAATTAGGTCATTGATACACTATATATTGAGGAGTTTTAGCCTCATTTTATCATAACAACTGACTCACTCATTAGTGAGGTCTGAAATTTGCGCCCTATTTGGGTAATTGGTTGATTTAAGGAAGGCGCACTTGTTGAAGGAAGAGATTTTTGGCATTCTATGGTGTTTCTCTTGAAGGAAGGTTTACAACTAGGGTTTGCATGCTATTTCATGGTGATATGTAAGTGTTTTTTCTACAAAACTTCTTGATTGAATGGTTGTAGTTTAATTTCTTGCATCTATTTATAAATATTGCTGAATCAAAACCCTAGGGGACAAACACACAAGCAGGTTGTTGTTTCATGTCCCCTGATAGAGAAGCCTTAAGCCATTGAAGAAGAAAGAGAGAGACTAGCCATAGCTACACTCTTCTTTCCTTCTTCCTTTATGCTAGCTGTACCCTTTGTCTCAAGAGAAAGAGGACGTCCCAGGCCTACGTCATCTACACCTAGGGCTGTTTTCTTTTAGGGTTTGATGAAAAAAGCCTTGCCTTAGCAACACTCTCCCTCTTAAACCCTCCTGTCTTGATCTTATGAGCTAGCCGTTTTGCCCCTTACTTCCTTCAGCTTCTGCGTCCTTCACTTAACTGACTCCATTTCACCCTTTAAGGCACTGATCCCTGAGACCTCTTGCGCTGAAGTGAGATCGGTCAGAAACAAACTCCCAAAACTTGAATTTGAAACCCTAACTACACTAACCCTAGCTGTAGCTAACCCTACTAACCCTAATGTCGACGTCACCCTTGGTTATCTCATCTTGATGCAACAACGTTTCACTTTATGAGCAATTGATAGTTAAAGGCATTTATTGAGTTAAGAAGTGACTTGTTACATTGAATGCTATATCGTTCTGGTATTTATTGGTGAAGTGACATTATTGCTATTGCTAGTTTGTAAACATTGACTTCGTCAACATTTACTTTTAAAATTGCTTATATTGAATATCAGATAGTCACTGATTTATATGAAGTACTAACCAAGATTGCACATATCAGTTTCCTTTGTTGTCTTGTCTCGAGCAGGTGCTTTTCTTTCTTTGGTTATACTTTATTATTGGTTGTTTAGCCGGGACTATCTTTTGGTGGTGATTTTTGAAGGGGAAACTTATCTTACTCCCGTTATCCTTTAGCCTCTTCAAAATCCCAGGTCACTAGGGACGTCTCCCTTGGGCCTAACCTCCCTAAATAGAAAGAACCTTCCCATTGTGGTGACATTGGGTGGTATAGGTTCCTGTTACGCCAGTTTGGCCTTCTGTCTCTTAGCCTTTATCCTAAGCTACAAACTGTGCGATAACAGGGACCATCACATGGTCAAGACCTCATCTTAGGAAGACACCCTTATCTCTTGGCCTTGTTTTTGGAAGGAAGTCGCAACTAACTCCTTGTTTTATCATTTGTTGGTTGTGTTGTTGGAGTTGGGTAGAGGGAATAATAGTATTTTTGTTTCCCTAGAGTATTTTATTGGAGAAAGTTGAGATCTTAACTAACTTCTTGCTATTTTTAGTAAGCAAGTAGTTGAGGATTCTATTTTTATTGTATCCCTTAGAGAGAAAAGTGGATCTGGGAAAACAAATAATATTTTATTGTATGAAGGAGTTAGAATTCAAACCTATATAAGGGTTTGTTCACTTCATTTGCGACTGGGATTGGAATAGTGGAGAAACGAAAGTACTTGTGAGCAGGCTAGCTCCAAGTTGGGGGATTTGTCTTTCATCTATGTAAGTGAAGTTGTCTTTTATGTAATCTTATTTGTGGATATGTTCTAGGGCAAATACTTGGAAGTTAGAAATTTTGCAGGATTTTGAATGCTTGAGGCAAATGAGGCCATAGATGAGCACCTTGCTATGTTGGGGGAGTCTATAGTGATGTAGTTAATTTGTAGGTTATGCTCTCCAGTCATCTACCCTTTAAAGATCACAACATCTCATATGTTATACTTAAGTAGTAGGTATGTATTTATACAGTCTTGGGGATCTTTAAGAAGCTACCTTACACTTACTTTGAGTAGTGGATCTTAAGCGACCCTCTCCCTCACTTCTCTTGTAAAATCCTAACCACCAAAACCTATTGTTGAACCAAGTTTAGGTGTTTAGAACACGTCAAATGGTTGCCTATAAACCCCCGACTTGTTCTCTTAAAGTTGCATAAGTGACTCCATAGCCCAAGTAGGTGAGGAACTGGTCTCCCTTTCACTCATCACCCAAGCCCATCTTATTTTATCTTCTCCATTCACATTGTTGTTAGGTTCTCTTTACTTCATCTCCTACTACACGAGGTGAGCCTAGTTAACCCTTAGGGGTACCCCTCGTGACTTAGGTCCTTCCTTTGTCTAAAGTGAGATGACAGTGGCCAACCTCTTGAGTTCCACAAGGCTAGCATCCATTTTTGGGACTTCAAGCTAAAGGTGCTAGTTTGTGTGGTAATAGACCCTATTAACAATTCACTGTTTACCCTCCCTTATTTCCTTCTTGGCTTGAGATTTTGATTAGGTCATGAAATATTTCTTCCCTACAAAACTTGGAATGTCTTGATTCATGGCTAGTGCTCCTATCGAAGCCCCAACATCTTCCATTGTTTCCTTTTTCGACCTTAATTGATATGATGATTTAAGAATAGGTTTTGTGATTTTTTTTCAACCTCCTTTAATTTGATTCTCCATTTGATTTGCTTCTTCACTCAAAGTTTTTGTCATTTCATTTGGGGACTCATCTTGATTATCTTCTAGCGGTTTCATAGATTTTGAATGCAAGACCTCTTGCCCTATTCCAATTAGGGTTTGAACTTCAGGCTTTAAGGGCTTGCCATTGAGTTTCAAAGGTGTAATGTTCCCCTCTTCTTGACAAGAACATTGGAAGACTTAGTACTCTAGTCACCCCTCTAGACTATAGTCTCATGGGAAAAAGGGGCTAAGAGGCGCAACAGGGTCACTAAGGAGCTAAATGTTATATTATTAAAGTGACTTTGGTAAAAGCAGAAGAAAAAGGTTAATGGACTTAGAGGAGAAAATAAAGTAATGACTTTAGGAATCAATAAAGTAACTCAAGTGAAGATTAGAAGATGGAGGTACAAAAGAGAGAGGATGGTGCCTCACTCATTCATGACATTTTTCACTTAGCATCTTTGAGCTCTCCAGCTTGAACATTTTGAGGGTTTTGAGTAAACAAACCCTAGAGATCAACAAGGAGGTGAAAGATTCCTCTGTTCCTGATCCAAGCTTGGTCAAGGTGGTGAAAGATTCCACCCTCACCATTCTACTCAGTTTGAGATTCATGTCAGGAGGAATTTGTGAAGGCAGGGTGTAGGTTTGGAGGTTTTATGCAGACATGGCGCATTGCTTGGGGAAGAAAGGTTCGATTTGCATAGGAGGAGGTTGATCTGAAGCCAAACCCTTTCCAGAAAGATTTGTCATCACCATAGCGCCTTATCTCATCAACTTGTGTGGGGTTTTCTCTCCACATTGATTTATTATTGCATTGGGGAGAATTTCCTGAAGGAGGGCCCACTGTCACTAGTTGATCTAGTGAGTTGGATGGTAAGATCACCCTCAACAGCTGAAGAATCTCATTACAGGTGTTCATCATCACTAGATCTATAGATCTACAACTTATTTCAGTGGATTGGAGGGAAAAACAGAGGAGGCCGAAATTCCTAGGGGTTTCCCAGCCAGGAGGTGTGCAATTCAGCCATATCTGGGTGCAAGGCTTTAGAAGGGAAAGAAATTGATCTTGTTCAGATTTGCATGCTGCTACTGGAGGGCTAGGAGGACTCACAACTTCACCTATTTTGTATCTTGGATGCATATTCAGCCCAAGCTTCTATATCTCTTCTATATTATTCCAGATCTGTAGATCCCATGTATGGAGGTCAGCTTATTATCTCTTGTATCTTGTTATTTCCATCTTTTGTTGTGTTATATTCATCATCCATATGCTATAAAACTCAACAAAACCTCTCCAGCACAACCTTGAGAAGCAATCTGCAAAATATTCAAACAAATCATACAAATAGATCAGAAATAAACCATTAAGTTCCTAGCAAATCTGCTTGGGAATATTGCAAAAGGTACCTTAGCTATCTTGATAGGAAGGAGGGGATCTAGGGTCTTAGGGTCCAATGATATGATGATTTTAGAATAGGTTTTGTGATTTTTTTTCAACCTCCTTTAATTTGATTCTCCATTTGATTTGCTTCTTCATTCAAAGTTTTTGTCATTTCATTTGGGGACTCATCTTGATTATCTTCTAGCAGTTTCATAGATTTTGAATGCAAAACCTCTTGCCCTATTTCAATTAGGGTTTGAAGTTCAGGCTTTAAGGGCTTGTCATTAAGGCTCAAAGGTTCCTTTTAGCTATCTTGACAGGAAGGAGGGGATCTAGGGTCTTAGGGTCCCTATCTAAAGAACCTTCAATGTTTAAATAAATATATCTACCCACTCATCAAAATGAGAGGGGATTTGATGACATTCTTTAAAACACAAAGATGGTTTTATATTAGGCGTACCTTGGCTTTTGTCTATTGGGCATTGATCAGGAAGAGCCGGATTTGAATCTTGAAGCTTCTCTTTGCCTTCCATGCTCTTTGAAGGAATTTGATCAACTTCTGGTAAATTTGACATGGATTCCACTGATGACCTTACTCCTCCTTGAGAACTCCCTGATGAAACCCTTGGTAAATCTTATAGAGGTCTTGAACATATTTCTTTCTTGATCCATACTTTTTTTCTGCCTTATGAAACCCCTCCTAGGATTTTTACGGTCTTCCTATAAATGCCTATCTGATGAAAGGTGTGCCATGTTGGAAGGGAATTTTCTAGAAATCCAGCTTTTGTGTGTAAAATCAAGGCCCCCATTCTATGTCTATTTCTGTTGGTATATCTTCTCTTAGATCCATTTCCACCAAAAGTTTGAATACTCTACAATCTTCCTTAATCCAATAATTTTTGTCGAAAGCTACGAATTGCCATAGCGAATTCGTTATTCCTTTCGTGATCTTTTTATTGCATAGCTCCAAAAGGAATCCTAGCAACATCACCAAAATTTATTGCATATAAGAAGGCTCTTTTTTGGGATCAAAGCTTGGCTTCCATCTTCTAAGACTTAGACAAGAAAAGGCCCGATATCTAGTCTTTCCTAAGGAGTAAATATGCATCCTTACTACTCTTTACCATAAAATAGATCTTACCACACACAAACAAATGGAATATTGGAATATATCCTAGTTCTGGCTTTGATACTTCTTCCATCCATGATTTCAAGGTTCCTCCTTTCATGCATTTCCCCATGAATTTGCCTACAAGTGCCTTCTCCATCATCCCTTCAATCTCTGATAAATCCACATCTAACCCTACAACCATCTTAACTTTGTTGGGTTTGACTTTGATACACTTCCTTTTCTTTCGAGGCTTCCTCCCTTGCAAATTCTCCTCATGAGCAGGATTCGTTCCTATCCAAACTATCAACGACCTTCTCCAAAACCACATTTCCTCCATTTGCCTCCAACATTAAACTATTATGTACTTTGTTAGAGGAGGCCTTGTCATTATTTACTAGCTTTGTACTATGCTAGATGTCAAGGACCTCCTAGTGTGTTCTGAAGACCAAGGTGGGACATCATAAGTCACTATCCCCATAATCCACTAGGTCATAATCCTCTTCCTCTATGATGTGTGCTACCACTGAAAATGCAAAATCCATTTTGCATTCTTTCAGTAGCATTGCATCACACTTCTTCCATCCATGATTCAAGTTTCCTCCTTTCATGCATTTCCCCATGAATTTTCCTACAAGCGCCTCCATCATCCCTTCAATCTCTGATAAATCCACATCTAACCCTACAATCATCTTAACTTTGTTGGGTTTGACTTTGATACACTTCCTTTTCTTTCGAGGCTTCCTCCCTTGAAAATTCTCCTCATGAGCAGGATTCGTTCCTATCCAAACTATCGACGACCTTCTCCAAAACCACATTTCCTCCATCTGCCTCCAACATTAAACTATTATGTAGTTTGTTAGAGGAGGCCTTGTCATTATTTACTAGCTTTGTACTATGCTAGATGTCAAGGACCTTCTAGTGTCTAGTGTGTTCTGAAGACCAAGGTGGGACATGATAAGTCACTGTCCCCATAATCCACTAGGTCATAATCCTCTTCCTCTATGATGCATGCTACCATTGGAAAATGCAAAATCCATTTTGCATTCTTTCAGTAGCATTGCATCACCACATGTGCATGTTGGTTGCTTGGATCTGTCTTCTCTTTCATATGATTGGAGTATGTTCATGCCTTCTGAGGAGTATTTCAATGCTGAGTTCACATATTTGGAGGCAGCTTTGCACATGTGGCCAAGATTCACCTTTTGGGAGCCCATATCCACATATTTTCATGCATATTTACTCATAGAGGATGCATCTCTTGTACCCCAAAGCAAAGTTACATATTTGGAGGCACATCCCTACATTGAATATTCTATGTCCCACACATCTTATTGGCACACCTGTTGAGGTCATCCTATGTTTGAGGAGTTGTTATAACAACTAATGGGCTGTTGCCTGCACACTTATCTATGAGATCCACTTTTGGAGGAGTTTAATAGCTTTAATAGAAGGGCGGCTTAGCCCATGGACAGATATCTTTTGATAGACTGTCCAGATTGTTGCCAGATTAGTGCCAATAGATGCATAATGGCGGTTGGATTTCATAATTGTGGTCATAATAGACACTCCAACAAGTGTTGAGGCAGTTATGGTGGTTGCAAATTTGTTGCCTTAAAACCCTTGCCACATTTTGACCAACCTTTTTTAGGAACGCCCCACCTTTGTTGCTTGAGCTTTTTGGTTATTTAGGAAGAGTAAGATTAGTGAATCTGCATGGTGGAGAACGCCTTGCACATAGGGGTAAGCTTTGTGTGTTTTAAGGATATTTTAAGAGGAGTGTTTGCATGAGAAGGACAAGTGGCACATCAAGCTTTCACACTTGGTCAAATAAGCCTATTTCAAGAGGACGTGTTTCCTAGGAGGATGACAAATTGAAATATCATCAAGCACTCACTCAAGGACTTGGTCTTGCATATTTTATTATTTTTGGGGAGTGACTTGCCTCGAAAGGCTCATAATCTTATATTTTAATATTATTCCTTGGAGGAAGGATGGATCTAAAGTATTCTAGAGCTTTCCAAATAATATTTTATTGTAAATTATTAAGGGAGAAAAGCTATAAAAGAAGCACTCCTCACTTGCAAATCAGAAGTTTAGGTGGAGAGATATCCCCTAGAAGGCCAAAGACATTGTCCTTTTCAAGAAGGGAGGAAGAATTGTTGGTGAAAAATATTTATCTTGCTGGACTGTTGATCACATTCATGCTAGGGCTGCCATATCATTTCAGCTGGTATATTTCCGTTGTTCGAAGGCTGTTACATTTTTCTGTGGGCTGTTTTTGGTATTAGAGAAGGGTTTTAAGAGAGGTATTAACCCCTCTAAACCCTAGATGTAACCAGAATTGTTAATGAAGATAAAAGGCTGCTGTTCACTCATATTTTTGATGACTGTTGGCTGCTCTCTTTAATCTGATGTCTATATCATATGCTGGTTGCTTCTGAGCTGGATATGAAATGGCATTGTTAAGAGTTTTTCACTAGTTCTATGCATCAATGTGGTTGATTGGAAAGGTAATGTTTATAACTTGCTAATTTTTCCTTTGCTTTCCAAGCTTCTTCTTCAAGTTAGGTTTTGACTCCATTTGCTCAAAAGGACAAGACACTTGGTCTTGCTTGTCTTCTCATCTTTTTACCTAAAGAAAATCATAAAATTTTTATTTGTCAAATCTGAAAATTGTTATTGGGTTTAAGCCTTAAGGACAGATTTGACAAATCCTGTTAGGGAAACCCCCTTTGTGCCATAGGAGAGCCGGCCTAAACTGAAGGGAGGTTCTACTGAGGTGACACTGGGTAGAACTTCTAAGAGTTGCCCTAGGGTTTGTACTTGGACGATTTAGACTAATCTTATGTGTAGATCCAGGAGGTAACAACGTGGATTATTGAACAGATATCTTAGAACTTAGCAGTTAGAAAAAACCTGCGGACACCTTAAGAAACATCCGTGTCTTTGCCCCACATATCCGGCAGGAGTTACAGATGCTCATTGGCTGGCACGAATAGAGTGTATAAATGTCCAGAGATAACCATTTGATTCTTATTTTTATAACGTCTTATGCTAATGTTTGAAACTGCAATTATAAAGGTATTTAATTAATTGCAGGTTGATATAGAGCGCTATATGGAAGATCTGTCCTTGGATGATGAAGGTGAGATGTAAGACAAAGGTTTTCTGATTTAATGGATGCAAGAAAAGGAGAAGTCTGCCATAATACTTCGGTACACTCAGCAAGGCTGGGAGAAGTGCCTAAATTTTTTCAGATTTGAATGATATTAATTGAACTTTTATTGCAATGGGTTGCACGAACTTGC
The DNA here is from genome assembly GCA_010110895.2 of Picea sitchensis. Lineage (NCBI taxonomy): Eukaryota > Viridiplantae > Streptophyta > Pinopsida > Pinales > Pinaceae > Picea > Picea sitchensis. The sequence goes on along the minus strand of SNQJ01S0013279.1, from coordinate 25,460 downwards.
ATTGAATGTTGTTCCAGTGCTGTTTTTTCCTTTTCTTTTGAAGTGGGCTTACATCCAAATTCACGAAGGACTTGCACCTGGCCTTGTGCATTGAGATATTGTATCCAGTCTTGGATTTGATACTCAAGTTGTTAATACTGTTTGGGGCATTAATGCTGTAAAATGTCTTTCATGGTTTACACCTAAGTTTTTGGCATTGACAATGCTTTCATTTAGCCACTTGAACACAACCCACTTGAGAAGTGCTTTTTAGAGTTACGTGGATGCATATCTAACATATTCTAACTCACAGGGTTTCAATCTCTCGAGTTTGCTTGCCTTTGGGCCAGCACTAGTAAAATTACTTGTTGTGACTTCTCCTCTGATGGAAAATTACTAGCCAATGCTGGACATGAAAAGAAGGTAATGTATATTCACTTTAAGAACCTGTAGTAATTTTCTGACAGCTGTGCTTAATCTAATGTGATGGCTAAAGCAATTCTAATACAGTTTTGAACTTCGTGGAAATGAAGGTTGTGGTGTGGAACCTGGACAGTCTCAAAGTTAAAAGTATCCTGGAAGAGCATTCCTTTCTGGTCACGGATGTGCGATTTAGTACTGATTCCATGCGCCTGGCTACATCCTCTTTTGACAGAACTGTCAAGGTTTGGGATGTGGACAATGTCAGTAAGAAAAATGCCTTCTCTTAGTTCATTTTTTTTTTTATTTCTATTTTTGAAAATGCAGCATATATTTCATTAGAACTCAAGAAACATGTACATCAAAGATCAGCATATAGAGTGAGCACATTCGAATCTCGAGCCTACATATCCGCTTTGGATCTATATCTTTTCTAAACATGTTAATAGAGCCAAATATGACCACAATGTCGAAACTTTTCTTAAACTGAACAGGGTCGTTGCCTCATAAATGTTAAAATTTTGGTATGCTGGTTTAACCGTAGACAACGTCACATCATTGTCACCGAACCATAGGCACAAGGCCACCCCCGAGCAGCCTAAGCTTTACTTAGAATAATTCTGGCAAGCCTACTCCAGAACCAACAGATAAACCCTGGCTGCTAACTGCAACAACAACTCAAGACAAGTAGAGCATTCCTTCTCCAAGGGTAGTGCACAAGAGAGAGAGTCTCCATATCCATAGAACAAGTACTATACACAACTGCAGCAACTGCAGCGACACTACTCTCTCAGACTTGCGCCATAAGAATATCACCAAGAGTATCACTAAGGATATCACCAAGAATCACCGAGAGAATCACCAAGATAGTGCTATAGAGAGACCAAGACCCAAGAGATGACCATGTGCCCTTATTCCTCCTTGCAGCTGCAACTGCAGCTCTCCACAAGACTTGCGCACTTTTCTAGCTCTCGAAATGAGCTAAAACGTCCTGTATTTATATTACTCTGTCCAATGACTTTTCTGGCTGGGCCGACCTGACTTTTTGGTAATTATATTTTCTGTTTATCTTTTTCCCGTGGAGCCGACTTGTATTTATGGAAGATAATAATCTAATATTATTATTCTGTGATGCTGACTTGTCTTCTAGTGTTTTCACACATCTGTTTAATGGCTTGCTTGCTTCCAAAATATTCTATTCTAATTCAAAGGTTACATGTGGAGGTTAATACCTCCCGTAGCTACCAAAACATCAACACTCCCTCTTAACTAGGGAGGTATTAACTAAGATGTTCTTCATGTAGTGGTCTCAAACACATCCATCCATCTCACATGGCATGGGCAAGACTCACATTGTCTTGCAGACCAATCTACAGGTAACCTTACCATATTCACACAGGATATCCATAGTGCAACATGACTTCACCCCATGCATCCAAGGTCTGTGGGTAACTCTCAATAGCTACAACATGTCCCAGGACATCCACTACCCTGCAATGCATCAATACCTGATCATGTGCACCCCTGGTCTCAGTGTCGACCCTTTTTCATGCTGGATGAGATTTTACATTTGTTCTCAGTGCCAACCCTTTTTCATGTTGGATGAGACCCACCAGACTCAGTGCCAACCCTTTTTCATGCTAGATGAGATTTTTCCATTTGTTCTCAGTGCCAACCCTTTTTCATGCTGGATGAGAACACTCCCTCTGAAGAGGGACCATGCCAAGCTTGTCCGTGAAGTACTCTAACTTCTTCCTCGACAACGACTTGGTGAACACGTCTGCAACCTGATCCTCGGAAGTCACGAACTGGAGCCTCACTGCTCCCCTCTGTACCATATCCCTGACATAGTAGTATTTGATCTCGATATGCTTTGACTTGTCATGGAACATCGGGTTCTCTGACAACTTCATGCAACTCTGGTTGTCACACCAAATGTAGGTCGCCTCCAATCCGAGACCAAATAACCTAGACAACAGCTTTCGAAGCCACACTGYTGCACATGCTGCCACATACTCAGCTTCAACCATACTGAGCACCACATATGACTGCTTCCTGCATCCCTCCTGCTCCTTATTGTAGTACCCAACTCCCTCTAGAATTGATCGTCTGGCTCCCTCCCARCACTGAATATCAACTGGATCTTCAATCTACCGACTTCATCACTTGTCCTCCAGAACAAGTCTCGTCATCCTCTTCTTGTAGGTCTTACCTGTAAGTCAAATTTAGTCCAATAGTCAACAACATTCCATAATCATGAAATTAATCAAGGCATAAAGCAATAACAATTTCTTAAGTATGATGACATAGTACTCATAGTCATGCAACCACACATAAGGTTTTATTATCTTTGACCACACTACTGCTCAACACTCATCCACATACTAATACATGTGGAAACTATCTAGATGCCTTCCATCTCTACCAGAACATACTATAAGGAGCGTGCTATGTTAGTAAAGAGGTTTCATCCTAGACATGCTCCATCATGAGATATTGTGCAACGCTATAGGCTACATACTTATAACATCACATGCCAAACATTAGCCTACTGCTTAAAAGAAAGCTGAGTCACATCATAAATAAAACATATGACAATGAATCAATCATAGTAAGGGATATAGTGTCCTCCCTCTTAATCTCGACTATATGGTATGATCCTGTCCTGGAGAGGTACTGCTCCTAGAGACTTCCTGTCTCTAAGCATCACATCATGCACAATTACGTCGAAAGGTCTTTATGTCTGCTTCATTGTATGGGCCAACTGGCTCCCTCTGAGTACCAACTCCTTCTGAGTTGGTACTTGGTGGGGCCGCTTGCCTCACCACTGGTGGTGTCATCTGCTCATGATATGGCTCGTCAATACTATATGGCTTTGCATCCTGCAAAGTGTCATGGGACCATGCTGGTCTCTTCCCAGTTACTGAAATGAATCTGGGTAGGCCCTTTTGGCTCTACTAACTCTTCCTGATGATCTGAAGAGTGATCAACTGCACTAGAGGAATTTTATCGGTCATCTTTGGAGCCTTCTGCTCCTCACAATCAATCTCCATATGAGATACTTTGTATCTCGCAAAAGTACCCTTCTTCATATTCTTCTTCTTTGGTACATGGATATATACGGTCGTGTATACAACTTCTTATCTGGATAGTCTGCTCCATGTCTCAAACTAGAGACCATCTAATATATTGTTTCCTACAACCGTCACTATAGCTTCCCTTAGATTTATCACCTGTGACCTGTCCGGAACAAGGACAACAAAGGGGAAAACAACGGACAAGAATAATACTCTTATAATAATAAAAACAAAAACGAGAACAATAATCACAGTAGCTTCTTCACAGAGCTATTGCTTGTGACCTGCTTGGAACAAGAGCCAAAATAAAAAAATACAATAATAGGAACAACACTCTTTTAGTGTTGTGATCAATCATTCTTCCATGGTAACCTCAATGGAATTTATAAAATAACCAAGATGACCTGCCTGGAAGCAAAACCAAAAGTATCTCCTAGAGGAGATGTTAGTTAATCTTACAAACAAGTACAATAAGCATTTATATCAATAGTACTTGCATGTTGCCAAGTATTCATTGTATCTAGTAGTAATAGAACCTTTCAAGGAAAGTTGTCACAACTAGCACTGTAGCAATTATCAAACTTGATATGTACAAATTGGAAACTTATTAATTTAATCAATCAAACCTGGAACCTGGAGTCTTATCTTCAGGAACGAGTGTTGTTGATTTTCTTCCGAGTCTCCTTCACTCAAGATGACAAGTATTCTCTTCAACCTATCCCCTGTACTTTAGACAATATACTTTCTTGACAGAAATCTGAGTTAGAGAATATAATGCAAATAAACTCTAAAATCTCAACCTTAATCGATCTAATAATTTGACTAAAGTTAGTTTCTAACTTCAATTTTGACCAGAGAATGGTACGATAATCATAACTTCAAAAAAATGCAACCTAGATGCTCATAATGCCATAACAACGAGAAGCATATGAAAACAATCAAACCTGGAGTGCGTTGTTCCTCTGAATGTGCTGGATCTGAGATCCCTCTTGATCTACGATTGTAAGAGATCCCTTCTCTTGCAATCACACTCAAAATAGTGAAATAGTTTAAATATATATGAGTACATACCTTCGACAGCATTGGGAGGCAGTGGCACCATACGTCAACGGCGACATGCAATGATGAACCTTAACTTCAAAGGCGCTCCAACTTGTAATCTAAAGGTAGCTGGAAATGCGCCAAAGATTAGTCCCAAAACTTCATAGAAGCTTTCATTGCAACTGGTGCTGGCACTGCAACTGGCACGAAGGAACTGGCACTGCAAAACTAGGGTTTTATGAGGAAACCCTAATTTCTCAACTTCAAAAATTTGCAGATCTGATCCAGGAAGAGATGCGCTTTGCATAGGCGACCTTCTTAGTAGGTTCAGTAAGTGCTCAACGAGCTTGATAATGGGGGAAACTAAGGATCTTCCTTCTAGCAGTTAGACTGTTACGAATGAAACCAACTCTGATCCCATGTTAAAATTTTGGTATGCTCATTTAACCATAGACAATGTCACATCATTGTCACCCAACCATAGGCACAAGACCACCCCCGAGCATCCTAACCTTAGAATAATTCCGGCAAGCCTACTCCAGAACCAACAGATAAACCCTAGCTGCTAACTGCAACAACAACTCAAGACAAGTAGAGCATTTCTTCTCCAAGGGTAGCGCACAAGGGAGAGAGTCTCCATATCCACAGAACAAGTACCATACACAACTGCAACAATTGCAGCTGCACTATTCTATATCACCAAGAATATCACCAAGAGTTTCACCAAGAATTACCAAGAGAATCACCAAGAGAATCACCTAGATAGTGCTATAGAGAGACCAAGACCCAAGAGATGACAATACGCGCATATTCCTCCTTGCAGCTGCAACTATAGCTCTCCACAAGATTTGCGCACTTTTCTGGCTCTTGAAATGAGCTAAAACGTCTTGTATTTATATTAATCTGTCCAGTGACTTTTCTGGCTAGGCCGACCTGACTTTCTGGTAATTATATTTTCTGTTTATCTTTTTCCTGTGGAGCCGACTTGTATTTCTGGAAGATAATAATCTAATATTATTATTTTGCTAGGCCGACTTGTCTTCTAGGGTTTCCACACATCTGTTTAATGGTTCACTTGCTTCCGGAATATTCTATTCTAAGTCAAAGGTTACACGTGGAGGTTAATACCTCCCGTAGCTACCAAAACATCAACAATAAAATATTACATGACAACGATATCTCCACAAGAAACATAATATCATCTATGTAATGATATCCCACCTGTAAAGAACATAYTGATAACCAGGCCCGTCCCATCCATAAACCATTGTGATGTAACTGATCCTCGACTATAAGATTATTATGGAGGGTTAATCACCCCAATACATGTATTTTAAAGGAAGATCAGAYTTCCAAATGCTGGACACCTCTTGATTCCCCTGGCTTCAGAATCAATGAAGTTCCATTTCATATTTAKATCCTCAAACCAGATGACCCGGTCTTAGCATAGAGTTCTTTAGAGCRCTAAGCCATAAAAGACCTCCCAAAAGACCATAGCCAGTTTTTCCAAATGGAGCCATGAACATCAATATTCGGCCTAAACCCACTATTTTCTAGAATTAGCTGACATAATGGGGTAAAGCCAGGGAAATCTTCAACTTGAAGCCAACGAGACCAATTAAATTGTTGCCAAGATACCCACTATCCTTTGGCCTTATCCTACAAATCAGCCAACATATGAAATCCTTTATTGCGCAGGTGTTTGTGTGTAAAATAGGGAAGTAACCCAAGCAGTCGTCACTGGAAGCAAAGAAACAGCATTTGTATTAAAGAGTGAACTCTGTTATTCTTACAGAGTATAGCTCAGCTAACTTGTGCTGATGATTACATTTCTAAATGGTGTAGTGGTGACTAATTGATTGTATGACCTAGTGTAATTGCCAGGGATGATTTTAAGGATGGAAATTTATTTTAAAATGTAGAAACCTTGGCGTTATCCTTCATATGCCAACTATAAATGTTTGGCGATATTTTTGTAAAAATATTCAAATTTCTAAAGATTTTATGTAGTTTTTATAAAATTTTGGCGATTTTTAAGGTAAAATAATTTTATCCTATAGAATTTGGGCGAATCAT
>SNQJ01S0013278.1:307298-319519 GCA_010110895.2 Picea sitchensis | reverse complement strand
TGATGTCGTAGATCTCCTTTCAATGGATTCTAGTTATGACACACACACTTGCTCATGCATGAAGAAAATCAACTACTTATGATGACCTTGTTGTTGTCTCTATCTGCTGCAGCATCAATTCTCCATGCAATCATGCACCAATTCTCCGATAGATCTCTCAATCTTTCCAACTTCTTGTTAACCCTTTCCATGAGTATTCTCATCAATTTATAAGAGAGAATAGGTTAGTTTCTAGGATAAGAATGATCCCAATAAATCTGGAATGTCAGCTTCTGAACAACCATTTGAATACTAACTCATCCTTCTAGAATATTCCCTTCTAGAAGGCTCTAGAATCTTAGCTTTTTCCTTTGTAAAAAGATGTCCGCACCTTGGAAATGATTACAGTGCGAGAAGTTCGCACCCTAGCTGAATGCAGCCTGCGAGAATGAAGGATTCCCGCAGGAGAGTATATATGCAGCCTACGAACATTCCTCAAAACATGATTTCTAGAAATAGATAAGAGCAACCCTTTTCAGGAAGGAGTTCTTCAATGAGGAGTTTGATTTGCTATCATCATAACATCACCATGACATCATCACAATGACCAAAATTGTGGATAACACCTAGATTCCACATAGGACATGATTTTTAGTTTCGACATAATCACATCACACCCACCACATATATTTTGCACGATGAGAAAGACTATTGTTAATTAATGAGGATTAATTTTTGCACATTCCCCCCAAAATTTGTGTATGCAAATGAAAATTACCATTTAATGAGTTACATGCACCAAATGTACGGGGGGCAAGTTTGAATAGTGGGATTGACCCCTGATTAATGATTAGAAAGGAACCTATCAGATAGAAAATATGATTTACACTCATAATCCTCACATTTACCTAAGCACATTGAAAGTGGAAAAGATGGAAAACAAGAAAAGGAGAGAGCCTTTATGTGGAGATACATTGAATTCATTAGCTCACAAAAGTTGGGAATTACAATGGTCTATTGCATATAAGTGGTATTTTGAGATTTCTTCAGAAGACAAACTTGCAAACAAAGTGTGGATATCAGGGATAGCTAAGACCAGGTTCATGCCTGATGTATTTGAATTTAGAGAAATTGTAGCATGGTGTGCTAGAATATTTGATTCAAATCATTGACTGTTCAAAGTGAAGGAAAGTGGAAGGAATCCTATCCATTTAATTCCAAACACTTTTATAAGGATTCTATGACTTCCAACACCAGAAAAAGTTCTCAAAATTTCAAAGGTAGATTCTTTCCTAGATGCTTAGGGTGGCGGGACAAGTTTTCTTAAGGAGTTCTTGGCCTAACCTTCTCTCAGAACCTCAAGAACCAACCCGATTAACACATGCATGTTGACTCGGTTGTATAGGGAGTTCACATGGATTTTTGGATGTTTGTTGGGTTAGGAATCAACAACGTATGTACCCAGGTATGTTTTATACATATTTCAATAACTTATTTCCCCAGGTATGTTTTATACATCCTTCATTATCGATATGAGTAGGTTTCATTTTCGATTGGGTTGAGATTATATCAAATGATACTTCCCACCAACTGTTAAAATTCATTAATGCTAAGAGGTTATACATGACCTATTACCCTATTCTTTCTTTATCTTATTATAATAAATTTGAGGGCATGCCCCCAATGGGAAATGTCTATTTCAATGAGGACCCAACTCAATTATGATAACCTTTGTTGTGGAAGCACAAAGCACCATTCCATTTCTATTAAATCCAATATTATCTTGTCAAATAGTGCATAAGTACACTTATCGGGACTAAACCGTCCAGGGTAACAAAGGAAACCATTGGCTTTCTTGTAGGGAAGGGAGTATGTGTATTTAACGAGGAGATCACATACATATGGATTTCTGGCTTTGAAGGGAATCCATTTCTTCTCCCTCAATTTGTTTGTGATATATTTTTGGTTTATGAATTATGTATACAATACAAAACATGGTCTTTGTTTTTTGATAAGAAGAGGAAGTGGCAATTCATCCCAACGTGTTCCAAAATTGAAAATATTTTGGTTAAAATTTCATCAAGCCTGGATAAGATGGATGGATTCTTTGACTCCTTCAATATGAAAGAGGAAAAATCAGGTATGTGATTTTATCCTAAAGATGTTTTCACTAAGTTGGAGGAAATTATAGAGGGAGTCGACGATAAGAAGATACACATGTCGAAGCCAATGTGGTAGCCACGATAAGAAAAAATACTCCCAAGAAGAAGAAGAATAAGCAAGTCACTTGTGATGATGCAAATACAAGGGAAAGTTCAAATGTTGGTGTGAATAAGGTCCCTCTCCAGGAGGAAACCAAGAAGTCACAACACAAATAAAGGGGTAGATCCACAATCAATGATGATGGTGGTGCATATCATCACTCCCATTAGAGTTCCTCTTCTGGTCACAGAAATTGGGAAGCTTATATAGGAGGAAGAGAGAATAATGAAGGATTCACAAGTGATGGAGATGACATGGATCCCCCTTTATGTAAATTGGATATAACCCATATAATTACACCCATTCCTAAGAGAAAAGGGGATCCATATGGAGGTAACACTCAATACTCTAAGGGTTTGGAAGAAAATGCGATAGACTTAGAATTTTATGAGGCTAACGGTGTTCCCACATGGGTTGCAATGCAAATAGAGGACAATAAATTGATAGTAGAGGAGTTGGCCCGGGAGAGACCAACAATTTTTGAGGAAGAGTCTATGACTATTCATCATGCTAAATATGATAAAAAAACATAGGACGTTGCATATTGAAAGAGTCAATCTGAAAGACAAAGACTAATATGAAAGTGAAGCTCTGAGATAAATGTTAAAGGTTTGAGGCCCTTAGATATTCTCATATTTCATCAAGCCACAGGTGAAGCATTAGCTCACTCAATAACTAAACAAGAGCTAGAGAATGAAAAATTGAAGAAAAGGATAAGGGAGCTCGAAGTTGCTTTGAGTCTGAGACCATTGATTGTAGATCCCTTCTCTGTAATGGTCTCACACAAGCTTCCTAAATAAGTAGCTGGATCAAACTCTAAGGTCACTAAGGTTGCTAAACTATTAATGAGTGTCGAAAAATATGTTGTTGAAAATATTAATAAAAGACTTGGCATAATCATGGAAGCTCTGGAGATTGCTACAGAGGCAGATGTCATGAAAGGAAGAGTATGTTCCCTTAAGGAAATCTTGCATAAATATTTACAAACTGATGAACATTTTTATAAAAAATCAATGAGTACCTTCATTGCAGGAATATCGAGCATGGATGAGCTTACAAGGAGGAAGCAAGATTTTCCTTCTAAAACTAGATTGAAGCAAATATAGGCTAGTTGGCTCAGGAGTATAGATAACCTCTCGTAGTTGATTTCCACCTATGATTCTCTTGAATGAAGGATAAGTATGTTTTTTCTAAAGGTGGTTGATATTGTGAAGGAACTCGAAGGATTTCTCTTGATGAGGGATTAAATGTTGTTGAATAGAGATTAGATGGAAGTTGAATTGCATATACTTTCTAGAATATGAAATCTAATGTTGCCTGGTCAGTTCCTTGAATGATAATGAAGACTAAGTGTCTATCGCACAACAAATTTGTTCCACATTGAAGGGTATTGAATATGATTTGTTTGGGGCTAGGGTTAAACATGACATAATTGTAGCGTTGTTACACATGTATATTCAAGAATGGATAAAGGGTGTGTTAGAAGCAATAGTTAACCCACCATGATCTTGAAGATTAAATAAACAATTATGATAGTTCCAATTGATATGATGCTACTTATTTAAAGAGTCTAGAAAAAGTGAGAAGGTAGAACCACCATCCCCTGCTTCCATTTTTGTGAGTATAAGTCTTGTTTGAAACATTTCCCTCAATTTTCTTCTTTCATAGTTTGAAATCATCTAGTCTTGTCATCCAAATGTTTTTGTTTGTGTGCAAGGCCAATTTTTGACTACTTCCTTTTGTCTTCCAGGCTGCCTCTACTTGATATATGGTCTAGGGGAGTCCCAAATTACTCTAATAGGATGAACACATTTCTTATTTTTTTGTTTAAGTATCATGAATACTATGTAGTGACAATTTTGCACTCATTTTATTTGATCTCAAACAACAAATTTGTATCTATTATTTTATTCAAACTCCATAGAGAGCTATTTTGGGAGCTCGTGACTTTTGTGGTTTCTAACTTTTATTAAAGCATGAAATCTCTAGAATGTCTTTCTTTTACATCCTTATGATATGAATGGTACAAAATCATTTAAAGTTATTTGGAAAGGACCATCTATGTTGCTCTATGTTATGTGTATCTTGCTTTAAATGTTTTTCTTTATCTTTCCATGATGTGGGAAATGGTTATGGTTGAATGAACAAATTCGCTCTATTTTTTATGTTGAAATTGTTCTGACAAAATATTTACATGTTTTCATTTCCTGCTCCACTCATTGGCATTACGTGTTCGATGAATGAGAATTTGGTTATTCAAAAACTTAATATAATCGTTATTTGAGTGATAAATAGAGGAGCACCACCTCTATAAAAATGAAGAGGGTATCTTCAAATCCCATGAGAATGCCCTACGAGGTTGACTCTTGTCCTTGATAGGAAAATATATCAACAATGGTATGCCTTTCGAACCTTGAGTGCGCGCAAGTGATGCTAATGGGTCATTGTCATTGTTCCGGGGGATGGATACTATGATATCAATATCAAATATTGTTGCACTAAATACTGCTTCAAATTTCTTGTCCATCAGGCCCATTTATGGAGGATGGCATGTTGTTGTTTCCCTTTTTCCTCCAAGATTTGGGCTATAATGGTTTTGTTGAGTTAGTAGAGTTCATTGAGCCTAAAGGTTTTTGTATCTCTTGTATGAGAGAAACCTGTATCATAAATCCAACCCTCAAATTAAATTTCAATCTAATATTTAGAAAGATTCTTTATTTTTTGCAGAACCAAGTTTTGCAGTTGTGCCATCTCTTCCTTCACTTCAATGGAAAATTGTTTATGGTAAACCCTAGTTTCCTTCATGGCATCCTTCTGGGCTTTAATAACATATTGAGGAGGCTTATGAGGGGTGGAATTTTTAGCATTTTTCCTGGAACCCCATTGGATCCCTCTTTTGTCAGACTCCGACCACATTTCATTACCCATTTTCGACATAGTCAAATGCAACAGAAGGATAAAGGATATGGATTTTAGGGGTTGTAGATGACAGCGGCCATAGATGATAGAGGTAACATAAGATATAGTCCGTGGAAGGTAGTAGTGGAAAGAGACAGAGGAAAGGATTAGCTCCTAATATGGGAGATTCAAGGCCCAAGATGAATTCACCTAGCTTGAAGTGAGAACCAATCTAACACTCCCACATTCAACTAGCTTAAGATAAGCAGCCTGAGTAGTAAAACTAGGAAGGGTTGGAATAAACAACAGAGAGTATAAAATCCTAAAATTGACCAACAAGTTTAGAGTCAAGCCAAGGGAGCCAAGCTTGGGGAAGAGACCACCGCCAACATTGCATCTTGATGCCTCTTTGTCTTCCACTAACCTTGTGCTTTTGAAACTAGAGAGAGATAGAAAAAAACCAAGTCCCCGTTTATTCCATGATGGTGCATGATGCAATCATACTTAAGAAATTATGCCAAGAGCTATAGGACACATGTACAAGCTTGCTCTATGCTTATATCCCTCATACACTGCCTCCTCCACAACCTCATAACTTTTACACGCTCCTACATGCATATCAAACTTTTCAAGACACATGGAGAGTGTCCTTGTCTTGACGAATGGAAAACTATCTAAGTAAACATGTTTAATGCTATTTGTATATTTATAACATATTTAAAAACATCTTACTCGTATTTTCTCATATTAAATATATATGTTACAACAAAAATTAAACATATAACCATCATTAATTTGTAGAGCTTATACTAAAAACATAATCACACATAAATATGAGAATAAATAAATGAGTGACCATTATACATTCCAATCGGGAGATGCAACATTTACCTCAAAATATTTATAAGATTTTATTATAGAAACAAGACCTAATTGTAAAACTTTCCATAAATCACTCCATCTCTTGGGATGACTAAAAAAAAATGGTTTGGATAACATCTCATTTGAACTAATATATATGTTTTAAAAAGTCTAAGAAGCGTTTTTTTTGTATCTAGTAGAATCAACAACTGGGTGGTCTCATACTTGCATGACACGTGGTCGATTCTGACTGCTACCACTATAACCTCCAGGTTCCATACATATGCCCCTTCTGTAGGCACGAGTAAGTCGAGGAGATTTGAACTCAGAACCTCATCGAACATAACACTTCATATCACAATACTTTCCAATTGAGCTGCCCCCAGGAGCTAACAAATATTTATTTTTAATTAGCTACTAAAAAGGAAATTTAAAGGAAATTATTTGAATAATCATAAATATATTATTATTTAGATAATCACAAATATATTGAATTTTTTAAGAAGTAAATATTTATTTTTAATTAATTACTAAAAAGGAAATTATTTGAATAACCACAAATATATTAAATATTTTTAATAATAACAATATTCATACTTTTAAAATTATATACCCAAAATGTCCACACATTATATGACAATGAAATCAAATCCCACCCACAAACACACATATTGAACAAATTTTAAATAATAATAATAATAATAATCTATTTTTAAGGTCACGGTCAAGCCACACCAAATTGGTGTACGAGAACCCCTTGTTTGTGGGACAAGGGACCCCCCTCCACCCAACAATTTGACTGGTAAAGTCTACAGAGGTATACATACCCTACCCCCCTCTGGATTTGAACTTGTGACCTCTTAAGAGTAAACACATGTTCTTAACTATTAGGCCCACTCAGGCTGTATTAAGTTGTATACTTAAAACAAAGAGTGGAAGGTATGAGCAAGAATTGGTAGAAGATGAAAGTGATTAGTTTTATCCTTGAAAAGTCTATCTAGAATATAACAAAATTAAAATATTAAAAATAATAAGAAAATTAAAATATTAAAAATAAAATTGCAATGCATGTTTTTTAACCTTCTTCAACCTGTCTCATAAATTTTTAATTGTATAAATACATTTAATATTTTTATTATATTATATTTCAATTAAATATTTAATGAAGATAATTTTATTTTATCAATTTATAAATATTTTTAGTTTTTAGTTTTTATAAAGATGATGATTAATTTCTAGTGAAATTAATTAGTCTATCGTATCTTAAGAAAATAAGAGATTACTTTAATTTCTTTAAAAATGTATTTTTATGCTCAAAAAATTAGAATTGTTTGACTAATTATTCTGATCATTAAATAAATACTTTTTAGATTTGTTGTTTTTATATATGTTTGACTAATTATTTTTGTCGCATTAAATAAATACTTTATTGATGACAATAGTTAACTTTTACTAAAACTAAAATTAATCTAATTTAATATATAAAAATATTTTATTTATTTATTTTGAAGAACCACTTTTATAAACAAGTGTTGCATGATAGTGTAGTCCATGTTCGGTTGAATTGGGAATAAATGCAGAGGTATGGAGGCTCGAAGTAACCGTGAGCCATTGATCTTGAAAGAGAGCGGGAACCGTTGATCCCCATAGCATACCCGAAATTTGTCGATTCGACAGTTCGGGAGATTTGGCATGAGGTAAGTTGATATATTCTTTGATTGAGATTTACTTCACTAGTTTTATCAAATTTTTGTCAGCATATGCAACATGAAATGCCATATTCCTCAGCATTTAATGTAAGGGGTTCTTAATAATAGGCGTTGCTCTACAATATCGTAGTTTGAGCTTCCAATTCCAATTTGAAAGTGCCAAAATGGCAGGGTTGACGAGGTGGGTTTTAATGGCTTTAATGACTGTCCAATTATTTTGCGTTGGCATGGTGTGGACTAACCAATTCAATGGTAGGGTCTTGTGCGATGTTTGCATTTTTTATAGTGCTTTTAAAATGTAACTTTAAGTGAAATTTATGATAATATAATACATAGGCAGTATCTTGTTAGTTGAGCCATAAATTTAATTTTAAGTGATGTAGAAATGATTGGCAAAATTGTTAAACTAAAGCAAGGTATGAATTACATTCATTTGCAGTAGTAGAAAAAATGAAGATGTTCCCTTGACAAATGATTAAGAATGCAACAATTTACACAGATCAGAGGTCTTGTTTTTACTCACAGTAAGAATAGAGGAAAAAACCGTAACTGAATGGACTTCTGATGTATTAATATCACATTAGATGCATTACTAAATTGCAATTATTCAATCTTGAAGATGTATATAAGGAAGCTAATATGAAGACGAAATGGAAACAAAAGGAAAATACATAACTCAAATTGAAGGAGACTTAAAATCTGTATCTTCTCTTGTATTAATATTCAATAAGTTCTCTGATACATTCAGCCAGAAGAAGCCTGGAAAAGATGTAAGATCTATGTATTTATACAACTTATTTTAGAACTTATTTTAGTTGTGCACCTTATAAGCGTTACGGTAGTCATTGTATATAGCTTTACAATCGTGTTCATCATTTAATTTCATCCTCACTCTTCACAAATCAAGACTAAATAGATATGAAATGACTTGTTGATGTCTCCCACTCAGAACACTCACATAAATGGTCTCTGGGATAAACAAAAGGGGAATAATTAGGCATTCATGGACCTCTACCACAGGAATGGAACCAACACATAGCACAACTTCTCAAGGTTTCAATTATCTTACAAGATGAAGAAGATATTATAAGATTGGGACTGGGGCACTCATCCTGAGATAGATCAGTGAATTGTCCATTTAGGTTACAAAGAATGATTTCTACAAGACGAGGTCTAGATGTGGAAATCGTGATGGAAGATGCTTTGGAAGAACTAAATTCCAACATAAAACTACCAGCTATATGTGTTTTTCATCAGAGAATAAAATATTTCCCTATCATAATCTACAAAGAAGGGGATGGCAAGGTCCTCATAGATGCTTGCTCCGCAATGAAAACTATGAATTCATCTCACAAATCCTTGTGCACTTCCATTTTCCAAAGATCTATGGTATGATGTGCAGGGCATGAAAGTGGGAATATGTGATTGGAAAGGGGACAGCCTTGAAAATGCACTAAACGTATGGTTTCAGAAACACAAATATGAGGATAACATCCCATATTTGTTTTTGTATGTCAGTATGGCTGTGACATAGGTGGGTTCTTTATTGATCATTTCCATGCTTGCGCATTGTTTGAGGCCACTAGAGATAACTGAATGTGTAGACAACTTCTTCTCAAGCTATACCGTAGTTTTAATTTCAGAACCCTTTTAGGAAATTAACGTCTGGGCGCCTCTTATTTCTGAAATGAATCTGAGATGTCGATCAGTTTTACAAACTGCGATCTGGGTGACCCTACTACTTTAGTGCCCCTACTAAAGTTTTATCATTCTGCCAAATTTTGGAATTCTTCTAACCATACTTAGACATGGCACCAATTCGGGACTTCGAGAGTTTTGAATGTGAAGTGTGAAAGTCTCCTAGAGTGACTTTCTCCCAGAGTCATTAACTCGTGCCTAGTGTTAATTAACCAAATATTACTTTAACCATCCTTATCAAGGACTTCGGGACTTCAGCTATTCGACACTTCCGGAGTTTTCGAATGCAGAATTTGTACAACTCCCAGAGCAGCACAGGCCTAGAGAAGTACGAGCACGTGCAATAAATGCAGACTGGCCAATGTGAGACTCCAAAAGAAAATTAGCTAGACTAATTTAATCAAATATAAACAATAACCAAAGCTCATCGGTGTTATGTGTCCATCATGTTGCAAACCATGACATGTGGTTAACCATGTCTCATCCATGCAAATAAAAACTATTTGTAGAAGAGATAAGGTCCTCAAATTCGCCCATATCTACAAGCCATTTGTCACATTCCTAAGCTCTTCATTACCTTACGCACTGCCATCTCTCTTTACACATTTGTCACTATGCTCCAATCTGGAATCATTTTTCTACCATTTACGCCTACAATTTATCCCTTTGGTAAAAAAAAGCAATAAAAAAAATGGCTTGCAATGGTTGCACAAGAGCGTGATTTAGTACCATCCCTCAATTGATGGAGCGACTTGCAATGTCTGCACAAGAGGGTAAACCAGCACCATCCCAATGCCGAGTATGTGAAGATGTAAGGTACGGTAAACACAGGCAGTGAACATAATGGATTCCAATGGCTGCACAAGAGGGTGATTTAGTACCATCCCTTAGTTGACAGAGTGGATTGCAATGTCTACACAAGAGGGAAAACCAATACCATCCCAACGTCGAGTATGTGAAGATGTAAGGTATGATCTATGCAATAAAAAAAATCTTGTTATTTGTTTTAATAGTTTTTGTATAGTATTGTACTGGTTAAAACCTATGGACCCTTATCCTAATCCTCCAAGATCCCCTGATTTTCCCGAACCTATTGATAATCCCCCTAATCCTGTGATTACACATCTTGTTTCTCACAATTCTACTGATCCCCATCCCATAATCTACAAAGAAACCAATGTTCAAACTCTAGTGCCTACTAAGAATTTAACTTGCCAACAAAGGAGAAACAAGAATTAATGTTTGGACTTGGGTCGTTTTGTGTTTTGTCTTCATCCTCCACCCGGGATTTGCATTTTAGGTCATGCAATTTTTTTTTATAACTTACTGAAATATGTCACAGATAAAAATGCATAAGGGCCGACAATGTTGTCGAATTTTCTTGCAGCTTGCTTAACTTTGTACCATACTTATCCCTTCTATACCTAGCTGCAGTTTTCTTCTACAAGAACATTTTGTAAAGGAAACAAGATTTCTTGTTCAACATTTTTCAGGGTAGTAATGCATTCATGTTTCTTTGATCTAAGTAGTCACATTTAAGGATGTTCTGTAAGAGCATTTTCACTCGGTTATTATTTCTAGATTTGTTTATATTTATTTTGATTTTCAGCACCTCCCAGTATTGAACATTCGTACTTGCAAACTGTAAATAGTAAGTAGTAAACAATGAAGATGAATGAAACTATGGTATTGAAAATTACTCGTGAATGGTGAACAAAAAAACCGCAGGTCCAATTGTGGATGCAGGATCTCAACCCTGCAAAGTGCAACAACAGGTCCAACTGCAGGTGCATGACCTCAACCTTGCAAAATTGAAGCAAACAAGGGTGCAGGATTCCATCCTTGCAAAGTGCAAGAACATGTCGAACTGCGGGTGCAGGACTTCAACCTTGCAAAGTTGAAGCAAACAAGAGAAAAACAGTGAGAAAGCACTAAGAGGTCCAACTGTAGCTGCAGAACCTCAACTTTGCAAAGTTGAAGCAAACAACAATAAGCAACATCCAGCGAACTAACGAGCAAACAACAACTAGTGAACTAGTGAATAATATATGAATCCTTAATGATGACTAGATTGCATTCCAAATACAGAAGAAATATGGAACATATGATGTAGAAGCAACTCCATCATTATAGTCGACTATGTGAGTGCCAATGGAAAACAATATTGCCCAAATTCACTACATACAAGATTGTCTCCAAAAATTGGAGAAAAATGTATTGCGACAGACCTGTTAAGTAAACATTTAAGGCTGTCAGGCCTGTTAAGTAAACATTTAAGGCTGTCAAGACTGTTTAAGGGCCTCGCGCTATGTAAACATTTAAAAGAAAATGCATTGTTTCAAGCTTGTTTAAGTACTTAAAAAAGAGTGTCCATGCTAAATTTTTTGGATATGTAAACATTTAAATAAAAATAACAAAAAATTCAAAAAGAGTGTCAATGCTCAAAACTTTGGATATGTTAACATTTAAAACATTGGGAATAGTGAAGTTGGCAATAAGACTTCAAATCTATTCTCCAATGAGATGATGGCAAATAAGTTTTTTTTTTATTATATAAAAAAATAATGTTTTTAGTTCTCTAGTTCGAACAATAGAGATTATGTGAAAATTTATAGTCAAAGGACAAACTAATATGAAGTCAACGAATTATCTATCGTTGTAGTCTCTTTGTGCCTTCGGCAGGGACTAATAAGGCTCTCATGCCTGTTAAGTAAACATTTAAGGCTGTCAGGACTATTTAAGGGTCTCACACTTGTAAACATTTAAAAAAGAATGCATTGTGTTAGGCCTGTTTAAGTACTTAAAAAAAAGTGT
>SNQJ01S0013278.1:277371-307291 GCA_010110895.2 Picea sitchensis | reverse complement strand
TGGATATGTAAATATTTAAATAAAAAAAATAAAAAAAGAGTGTAGATGCTCAAAAATTTGGATATGTTAACATTTAAAACATTGGGAATAGCAAAGGTGGCAATAAGACTTCAAATCCATTCCCCAATGAGATGATGACAATTTTTTTTTTATTATTATATAAAAAATAATGTGTTTAGTTCTCTAGTTCGAATAATAGAGATTATGCGAAAATTTATAGTGAAAGGACAAACTAATATGAAGTCAACAAATTATGGATCGCTATAATCCCTACCGGGACTAATAACCTATGTTATTAAATAATTAAATTAAATAAATAAATTAAACATTTAAAAATAATTATATAATTAAATTAAGTAAATAAATTAAACATTTAAAAATAATTATATACAGACATCTCAATAGTATGGAAGACAAAAATTTTAGTTCTTTTGACTTCTATAACGAAAGAAATTAATAAATAATGAATTAGGAAAATATATTACCATGTGGCAAATATGAGATCTAATATGGGTATAGGCAAATATTTTTAATGTGAGATCTAATATGGGTATAGGCAGGGAAATCCAGGAGGAAGTGTTTTTCATCTTCTACATGCTTAATGTCACAAAGGTGATAGATTCTCTCATCCCAGTTTGTTTTGGGAGTTGTCCAATGCCCAGTCTCACTATGTAGCTCGTTAGAGTTTGTTCTTGTTTTAGCAATGTTGATTTTCTTCTTTGCATTTTTCAAAACTTGAGAGGTAATTTTGATCTTCTAAATTAGGGTTGACCACCTCCTTGTAGTATCTTAATTTCCTTTTATCCACTAATTCTTTATCACACCACATATTCTCCTTGAATTTAGAAGTGATAATATTTGTAATATTATCAATATTTTGCATGATGGATTCTTCTTGTATTCCCCAATGATTTAGCTAAGATTTGACATCTTTATGCCATCCCTGCTTGAGCCGTTGGTGGTTTTGGCTAGAGTTCGAAACAATTTTAGGGAGCCTCTTGTCATCCATGTTGTTTATCTTGTTCTTGTACATTAGGTATCTAATCATAGCAATGCTCTCAATGGGGGAAAGACTTTCTTTTATGAGGAGGATAGGATAGGGTGTTTTACCCTTAATTTTGAGATTATAAGTTCTAAAATTCTTTTGGATTTGTTCTATATTTCAACAAGGTTCTCTATATATATACTGCAAGCCCAAACTTCACATCCATATAAGTTCAATGGAGTGATGAGAGTGTGGAAGAGGAGTTTTCTTTTCTATCCCAAAGCCAAAGGTCTGTTGATTTACAATTGTTTTCGAGCCCATAATAAGCTTTCCACCCTCCATTTATCCCCTTTTCAACGCTATAGTTCCAATTGAGCTTGTTGTGGATATTGATTCCAAGATACTTTTATGAAGGAATTTCCTCCAAGCTATTGTTTTCATAAACAAAAGTATTGTAGGTGATCATATTGTATTTAATTATCATAACCTTTGTTTTGTCAGTGTTCACAGTCATGCCCATGCTAGAGTAGAAGTCCTTGAGGGTTATTAGTTTCTTAACTAGGTCATAGGGACTCTTCGTAATAAGAACAATATCATCACCATAAAGGAGGATGATGACTATACTAGAGAGAGTTGGGCCAACATAACCTATATCCTCCAAAAATTATTCTAACTTATCAATATAGATGTCAAAAAGGGTAGGGGATAGGGGACAACCTTGCTTGACTCCGATATTATAGTTAATTTCTTCCGACCAACCCTCAGTGTTCCTAAATTTGGCTATAGCTTTCTCATATATCCTTAGTGTAGCAGTTCTTAACTCAAAAGGGACTTTAAGATATTCTAACCTATTCCAGAGGTTAGTCCTGGGCACAGTGTCAAAAGATTTTCTAAAATCAATGAAGCAACAAAGGAGATAGTTTTTTTCATTACAACACTCCTCTGCAATGATCCTAAATGTAACAAGTCGGTCCATAGTGGAATGGTAGCCTCTAAACCGATCCTGGCCTCTAGCTCTTTTTCCATGGATTTCTAGCCATGTGTCGATATTCTTTTCCAAAATACTTCTATATTTCTTGGATAAAATGAATCTAATCATAATGGTCATATAATTAGAGGGGTTGCTTTTATCCCCACTTTTAAAAATAGATACAATGAGGCTCTAAGTCCAAGGTTTTGGGAAGCCTTGTTGGATAGCTAAATTGAAGAGCTTATGTATGTGAGGGATGAGGATAGGTCCTCTAATTCTTAATATTTCATCTTGGTAACCTTCGATGTCCTTATTTTTTCCTTTTGAGAGTTGCTTAACCCCAAACTTAATGTCTTCTATAGAAAACACTTCATCCTTTGTAGAGTTGTTTGACATATTGTAC
Source organism: Picea sitchensis (assembly GCA_010110895.2). Taxonomy (NCBI): domain Eukaryota; kingdom Viridiplantae; phylum Streptophyta; class Pinopsida; order Pinales; family Pinaceae; genus Picea; species Picea sitchensis. Next base: position 304,933 of record SNQJ01S0013278.1, on the reverse strand, counting down.
ATGACGTTAGGAGACTCATACACATTTTTAAGGTAGAAATTTCAGTCATTCAAGGGAATCTTATTATTTTCTTTAGTTTTATGAGTTAGAATTTGCCTCCAAAATTTCTTAGGATCTATCTTAAATAGGTGCTAAAGCTTCTCTTGCTTTCTATTTCTATAGTCTTTTTTTTTTTTTTAATTGTTTAATTAAGGTTTTGTATCAATTTATCTTATCAGTTTTTAAAGATGCATTGCAAGCATCCCTAATAGATTTTATAGCAATTTTACATTCATTATTGTACTAAGGGTTAGTTGTACTATTTTTCTTTTTACATAGCACCTCAATACAAAAATTGTTAATTGAAGTAGAGAGGGATGTTGTAAAATTATGATAGTTAGCTTCAATATTGTCCTGATAAGATATGAGTTCTAAAATATTGCCTAATTATTTTAAGAAGAAATAGGATTTTTATTTGTCAAAAAGTGAGTTCCTTTGGTTGTCAAAGTGCTCCTAGTATCATATTATTAATATCTTATTGTTAATATTGTTTTTAGTCATAATGACTATTTTTTTTTCCACAAAGATTGGAAGATTTTTATTTATAAAAAGGGTGTGGCCAAGACTGCCAAGTAAAAAAAGGAAAACCAACGACCAACCAAAATTTCTAGTTTTTCCAACACTACAAGCGTCCATTTTCCTCTTCTATCTCTATTGTTTCTCCAAAATCTACTATTGTTGTAGAACTGAGATAAATAAATCCGGTAATAAATACCGTTTATACATACAAAAAATAAAAACATAACTAATATATAGAAATTATGTCATTATGAACCTCCACTTCTTAGTATTCTTCATTGTCCAGAGGCGCCACCGGAGCATTTGGGTCTGGGATGATAGAAACCTCCCTTCTGGATGGGCGATCATTAACCATAGTTGAATCAGAATTCCCCTGAATAAAATTTCCCTAGGTAGACTGTAGTTGAATTGCTTACAATTTACTCCACAATGAGACAACCTCATATTGAAGTTGTCCCACCATATTCAGTGTTGAACCACAATATCCAGAACAAATGAATAATTAAGAGACTTCATCGAAACAAAAAATCATTGTTGTTCCATAAACTCATCCTTTTGTTGTTCCATATCCTGTTGCCCTCTGCTCATCCTATTTTCCATGACAATCTGCGTTCCTGGCGCTACCTTCGACCTAATGCTCAGAAAATGATGATCCACAACCAAAATTCCGAAGCCAACACCAGTTAGAGACCATCTAACAGGTCTGTCAATTCCAAAATAAAGCATAGACACAACCAAGAAAACCCAAATAACAATTGAGAAAGCGATGGTAAAAAGACAATCACTCTCACTTGGTATGAATCCAAATGTTACCGCTCTTTCCCTCAACACAATTCCAAATTTATCATCAAACCACTCATGCCATAGTAGAGCAATGGATGAATCACTTACCACAATTTTTTTGTCCACGCATGTACCCATTGAATTTCCAAATGAGTTCACAAGTCAATTGACAAAATCCACCACTCAGAATTGTACTGTACCTTCCCCTTTGCATGATAATTCCCTTCCAATCCACTATCATTTCCATCAAGCGAGGAACATCCTGACCCCATACCATTTCCTTGCATTTCATCCAACACCCACGAGATTGTATGCAACTCTAACCCATTGCTAATAACTTTGGCCTTTCCCTGTTCCACAACAAAGCAATGCAAGAATTGCATACCACAAGTTAACTACCCAAGCATGCACCCATTGAATTTCCAAATGAATTCACAAGCTAATTGATGAAATAGACCACCCAGAGTTGTATTGTACCCCGACTTACACTCTACGTAATAATGGAAAACTTCCGATTCATTGTCAATTCCATCGAGTATGGAGTGATACAATCTTGACCTTGTACTATCTCCTTGCAATTTATCCTACACCCAAGAACCTGTCTACAACTCCAACCCATTGCTAATAAATTCGACCTCTCCTCGTAATCCAAGATTAGACGTGCTAGTAAATCCCCATGGCTCCTTCCACATGAATGCATGCATGAATATGTGAAAGCCACACTAACCCCATGGGACCCACCCCAACACCAAGGGCTACACGTTAGGTAGGGGGGGGATAAAATTTTCACCTCACTAATCCACATGGAACCAGGGGATTTTCCAATGGATCTATTAGCCATTTCGTCAACTGTAGTGTTATTTTCATGAAGAATATGAAAGAACTGAACGAAAAAGGAAGAAAGAGAGAGCCTAATCTGTTAAATAATAACCTTCAAACCAATATCCCTTGGGACATAGCTTGTTACAAAATATCAGATGGTGCTTTTGAAATCCCCTACAATATTCAACTATGAAATGTGTCTTTTCTTAGAATTTTGAGTAACTTGGAAAACTGCATAAACTTCAACCTTATTATTTGGAGGTGACCCCAAGATTCCAGTAAAAGTATACTTCTCACTTTCCTCTAAGGCCATAGAGAACCCCCCACACCTCCTCCCCTGCTATTTATTTATTTATTAACTATCCTCTTCATTTTTTTATTAATTATCATCCTTGTTTTCCTCTTTTCTCCTCAACAGTCATCTCGCAATCGTTTCTTTAAATACTATTCCTTAGAACTTTTTTCTAACATCTTAAGCTTCATTTATCCTTGATGATGGTCTGAGTCTCCATTAGAAATGTTGAACTTTTCAAAACTTCCTACATAGTATTATGACAAAAAACATATAATTAAATTATTTTTTTATTATCTTTAACACACACACACACACACACATGTCATTTCAATTTGTTTTCTCTCATATCTCTTTTGCATATTTCTATAGGGATAATAACAATGCAACACAAATATCTTTAAAGTCTATATTGGAGCATAGAACCCCATTTCTTCTTGTAAGGAATTGTCGCATTTTGGTCAAGTTCAAAGAAGCCATTTCAACAATATACACATAATGAGATCAACATGACATTAGCAGGAACAGAACCTAGCTGGGAGGATAACACTTCATACCATAACCACACAAGATAGACCCAATTTACATTTTAAATTGAAGTACATGGCGATGGACTTTGATCCACTTACATGTGCATTGGGTCATGAGACCATATTTAGTATAATATCTATGGGTGCAACCACACGTTCGACCACTACCTCAAGTTAAACCTATGACTCTAGGAAAAGCCCACATATATATAATTTATTATGATTATAAATTTTTTTATTTATCAAATAGATAACATCTTTAAATTATAGAATTGTTTAATTAATTAATATTTTTTATTATAAAATTTATCAATTAGTTTAAGAAAAAATGTCCTATATGAATGATAAAATAATATAAAACTATATATTTTTTATTCATGATCATATTTATTTACATAAATAAAGGAATTCTAACTAAAACAAATATCTTTATTAATTTTAATAATTTATTTTTATTTTTAAATATTTAAAATCACTTTTTATTTTTTATTAAAAAAAAGTCATTTCAACTTTTAGATTTGAAATGTTAAATGAATAATTTTGTCAAAAATATTTTACATATGATGATGATGATGATGATTAACATCCACTAAGACCTAATTGGTTTATCGGACCTTAAGAGGGTAAGTGATTACTTGTGATTCTTTAGAATTTTGTTTCTGTGCTCGAAAAACATTAAGAGAAGCTTTCCAAGATCACCATACTTTTGTTAAGTTAAGAGGTTAGGAAGGTTGGTAGTGTGATCAATGGCCTGAAAATGGAGTCTAATATGGGTACGGACAATCTAAGAGAAAGGTATTTTCATATTCAACCTTCTTGGTGTCACAAGGTGACACGCTCTTTCATCCAGGGCGTTTTAGGAACTGACCAACACCAGTTTCATTATGGAGCTCGTGAAATTTGTTCTTATCTTAACAATGCTTATTTTTTTCTTTACTTCAGCAAAACAAATAGATAATTTTGATACTTCTAAGATTAGGGTTGATTACATATTTATAATGCCTTAATTTTTTTTTCCCTCTAACTCTTTATCACTGCATTTTTTTCCTTAAATTTTGATTTAGCGTTTTTTTTAATAGTATCTTTACAATGCACCAAAATGGTTGCAGATTCCCCAATAGTTTAGCCAAGACCGAGTCTTCATGACATCTAGCTTATAGTGGAGTAAATTGGTTATGACTTGATTTTAAAATAATTTATGTAGCCTCTTGTCTTCTATGTTTAACTTGTTCTTATGCAGTAGGTATCTAGTCATAGCTCTCGGCGGGGATTGTTTCTACTAGGAGGGATGGGATAGAGGCGTATTTCGCTAATTTTGAGATTATGGGTTGTGCAAAATTCTTTTTGTATTTGCTCTATCTTTCTCAAGTATTCATGAGAGATACTACAACCCATAATTCACATCCATAAAGAATAGGTGTAACAAGAGTCTCAAGAGGAGTTTCTTCTTATCCAACTCCAAAGATGGAGTTGATTTACAATTGTTTCAAGCCCTTAATAGCTTTACATCTAAATAATCCTTTTCTCAATACTATAATTCCAGCTAGTCAGAACAATCCTCCATGTTGTTGTCATCATATACAAAGTTATCATAAGGAATCTTATTGGATTTAATAATCCTTGTGTAAAGATCTTATCAGTATTATGATCCATACCCTATATTGGACCAAAAGTGTGAGGATTCTTAGTTAGTTTTTCAAAGATCATGGGACTCCTTTCCATAAGAGCAATATCATAACCATAAAGAAGAAAGGTGATAGAATTGTGCCAGTGAGAGTAGGTCTGACACAACCTACTTTTTCCAAGCATTCTTCTAACTTATCATGTATATGCCAAGGGCAGGGGACAAGGGACTACCTTTTTTGACTCTGATATTGAAGTTAGTCTCCTTTGACCAGCCCTCGGTGTTTTAATCTTACCAATAACGTTCTCATGCATCCATACTTTGCAGTAGCCCTCAACTCAAAGAAGCACTTTTATCTCTCTTCCAACCTATTCAAAGGTTTTCCTAGGAATTATATGTCAAATGTTTTCCTAAATTCAACAAAACAACAAAAAAAATTGGACTAGTATTGAACTCTGCCAATGATCACAAAGACAACAAGATGGTCCACCCAGTTCAGATGATATCTCCTTCGGCCTGCCTTTTAGGTCTTTTACTGTGCCTTTCTAGCCAAATGCTAATCTTCTTTTCCAAATAATTCCACATGAAGCTTGGCTAAAATGGGGCTAATCACAATGGTCCTATAATTGGGAATGTTTTTATCCCCATTTTTTAAAAATAGGAACAATGAGCTTTGCATCCATGGATTGAGAATCCTTGCTTATTTGATAAATTAGAAGAGCTTGTGTATGTGAGGATAAAGATTGGCCCTCAAATTTTAAAAAAAATTAGCTTGGTAGCCTTAAATGTACTTAGCTTTCCCATTTGCAAGCCGCTTAACTCGAACTCTATGTCATCTAAAAAAAAACTTCTTCCTTTGCAGGGACAATGGGAATGGTGTCCATGGCATTAGGAACTTGTAAATACTTTTAAGGTAGGAATTCTTGACATTAGGGAATCTATTATTTTCTTTAGTATTGTGTTTTAGAATTTGGCTCGAACTTCTTAGGATCTAACTTGTATAGTTTTGAAAGTTGCTCTTACCTTTTATTGATATAGTATCTTTTTTTTCCTTTTTAATTGGGGCTTTTGTGCACGTGTGTGATCTGCTCGAGTTTTAGAGACTCATTAGAAGCATCTCTAATAGCTTTCTAACATTTTACATTCTTTATCATACCAAAGGGTTGGTTGTTCTATTATTCTTTTTATGGGACTTCTCGAAAGAGAACTTGTTAATAGAAATTGAAAGGGAGTGAACAAATTATGATAGAGTTCTTCAATGTTGTCCTTACAAGTTAGGGTTTAATTTATTTCTATTTAAATGGGGTTTTTATTTTGCCATATCATTCATATATATATGTATAATATTTTAAATTTATTGACTATTAAAATCTTTTATTATAAAATAAATAATCTTTAAATTAAAAGTCCATTTAATTAATTAATATTTTATTATAAAATATGTCAATTAATTAAAAATAAAATTAATAGAATTTATCCTTCCTCCCCTTTTAAATTGCAATTTTGGATATATGAGTAATAAAACATGTTGTCCAAAGTAATATATTACAAATTTCATTCATAAGTTTCAACATTTGCATATATTACTAAATACATAGAAACTAAAAGAGTGATTATAGGCCTCACATTCCAAGTGTTTTTTCAAGTTGTTTGTTAAGCCCTAATATCGGCTCTAATTACCACATAATTGGGGCATATTATATTAGAAATGTTATTTTATTTGTAGCCGACTTTTGGGCCATTCTAATAATTGTACCTCCTAGTCTCTATATATATCAAGGAGACATTTTCATTTTTCATTATCTTGTACTTGAACATTTAAACGGGGTAAAAGGAGGGTTACCCCCTCGAAGAAACTTATTATATGAAATTATCTCTCTTTTCAAGGCGTTGAGTGCACTACGAGTTTTTCTATGCTATATTGATATTTTATTCTTAACATATGGTATAGAGCTCAAGGTCTTGGGGTTTGTTGCTAAAGGGCCACCTTGGCATTTTCACTATAATTTTTTTCTACAATGTTTCAAAGAGACGGCTTGGAATGTCTTTAGTAGATCAATTAAAGGTATGTTGGGTTTAAATTAAGCTCCTAATGCCTTGTACTTTGAACAAACATGAATGAGTTCTAGAATCATCATAGGCCGAAATTGCATAATTTTAGCTATAAAAATTTATGTGACGTTTCAGACCCTGAACTCAGGATATTTTAAAGAAATTAGAAAGGTATATGTGGTAAAACTTTCATCTTTTGGAATCATCTTAATTTGTAGATACACCACAATAAGATAGGGTATCACGACTAGTCCTATTGACTAGTCTCAGAGAAGGTGTTCGAGGGCATACTACATTTGCAGATCTCCTGGAAGGCCAAAAATTAGCAAGTTGTGGAGGATTACACATAGGAAACTGCCCGGCATCAAATTTTGATGGAACTTTTGTGGCATTGGAGAAAATATCGAGAGAAATACATAAAGAAAGTTTCATACCCAAAGGGCCGAAAATTGGGGGCTGTGAGAGGAATATTGTCTAGTGAACCACCTCAAAATATAGGTTCAAAAGTGATGCCTTAACTTATGCAGGAAAAAGGGACTTTCTACACTAAATAAGCCTCGGAAAATCCTACTTGGACTCTTGATGAGGGTAATCGTAGGGACAAATGAACTACAAAGAAGATGGATTAATGGAAGCTAAGTTGGATACTAAGATGGATTCAATGGAAGCTAAGTTGGATACTAATATGGATGGTTCAGGGAGTCTATGGAAGTATTGAAAATTTCCTAATAGAGAGGACCACTGAAAGTGAAAATGCATCCCACTTGAAATTCATGATGAAGGACCTGAGAAGTGAATCAAGAATGGAGAGAAACCATCTTTAGACCAGCATGTTCTAAGGTGATATGTAGAGTAGGGTTTGGCAGCCAGGACCCAATCACATGGATTACTTGGATGGAGCAATTCTTTGATGATCTCACAATGCGCCACATACACACAAAGGTTTGGAGTAGCTGTGATAGAACCTAATGAATTTGTATGGTATCGATGGATTTGTTATCACAAATCACTTGTCACTTAGTTAATTTTCATGTGGAAATGACCCTTTACTATGAGGATACAAAGGAGAAATACCTTCTTTATGATTGATAAATCAAACAAAAGAGGTTAGATTCATGGCTGTTGAGAACTTCCAAGATTGAATATAAAGGTAACCCGATATTCCTAGATGAGCACTTGATTGATGTATTCTGGGAACTTTAAGGATAATATTCAACATGAGGTTACTTTGGGAACCCAAATCATTAGTACATTTAAATTGTAGAAATGTTGAAAATGAAAATATGGCTATAGCTACTAGAAGGACCAATCTAACATCTATAGAGAACAATGCTCAACTTCTTCTAAAACACCTCAACCCTACCAGTTGACACCTAACAGTTGGAGAAGGAAAAGAAAAAAAAAAGGTTATATACTTTAATTGTGACCAACAAACTTACATTAAGGGACACAAAGTGTGGTGAGGAAAGTATTCTACATGGGTGGCAGAAGGAAGAAGAGCAAGAACAAAATACTCAAGATGAGAAAATGTAAGAATCAATTTCATCGAAGGTGACTCCCACAATCGTGTAATGCATTGGTTGAATTAGCACTCCTCAAACCCTCAAGATCGAGGATACATCAAAAGAAAAGGTAATAGTCCTAATTGATTACAGCGTTACTCATAATTGCATTCTACTAATTGTAAAGATCTCAATTGCTTTTTGTATATACAAGCCAAAGTTTCAAGTAATGATTGTGGTTGGAGGGAACTATCAATTACTGGAAAGTACAAAAGATCAATTTTACTATACGGAATATGTGAATAGTCCAATGATTTCTATACTACATGGGTGGTGCAAGTGTTGTACTAGGAATCCAATAGTTTACAATCATTAGGAGCAATTTTAATTTTCAAAGACTTTTCATGAAATTTTCATTTACAGGGAAAGAAATTGAGTTAAGAAATTATCTGGAAACCAATTAAGGTGATAAGCTATTGACATAGCAAAATTAGCTGAAAAAGGGCATCAAGGCATTGTGCTATATGCTGCCTAGATGTTCAAACATCTAAGCATCTATTCCTCAAGCAGAAGTCTAAAGGGTCATTGATAAGCATTCAAAGTATTTGAAGATATTCCTAAGGTCTTCCCTGAGAAATGTGATCATGAAATTCACCTAACTTTTGGGAGTGTTCCTCTAACATCAGGCCATATAGATACCTTATGCCCAAAAGGGTGAAATTAGTATGGTTGAAGAAATGTTAGGAGCTAGCATTATTAGACCCTAGCCAAAGTTCTTACTCTTTACCAGTGGTAATGTTATTCAAGCAAGATAGCTCATGGCATATGTGTCACGTTATGAGAGCTCAACAAGATCACTGTAAAGATAAGTTTCCCATTCCAATCCTTGATGGTGTTAGATGAACTATGGATCAATCTATTTCACAAAATTGGATCTTAGATTCGAGGGGTATCATGGGATCAGAATGAAGGAAGAAAGATATCCCAAAAACAACATTCCGATCTGATGATACCCTGAATGGAGGCCATTATGAATTTTGGTCATGCCTTTTGGCCCACAAATGCACCTTCCACATTCCAAGGTTGATGAATTCTATTTGAAGCCCTTCCTTGAACTTGTGTTATTTTTGATGATATACTAATCTATAGCAGAGCTTGGGAGGATCATATATGACATGTTGACAAGGTGCTACAACTACTAAGGAGAAACAACTATATGCAAATACTTCCAAACAACTGGAGTAAAGGAGGTTGATTATTTGGGTCATTTTGTATATCATGAAGGTGTCAAAGGTAGACCCTAACAAGATTAAGGCCATGGGCTGGAGTTCCCAAACATTAAAGAATCTTAGAGGATTTTGGATTTGACAGGTTACTACCATAAGTTTGTTGGAACCTATGGAAGAACAGCAACACCTTCATGAGACTAACTTAGAAGGATGCATTTCCATGGACTCCTGAGGCAACTAAAAATTTTGAACAAATTAAAGAGGTGAGTGTGTGAAGCTCACATCTTGACCACTCAGACTCACAAAAACTAGCTATTATGAATGTGATGCCTCCAAAGTGGAATTAGATGTGGGAATGAATGGAAGAATGAGAAAAGAGTGGACTCATTCAAAGGTTACAACAAGTTCCAATGCATCAAATACATTTACATGGAAAATGATTCACTATTTTAAAGATCGCTTATATTTTATGTAAGAACTCCCAACTCAAACAAAAGGTACTATTGATTGCACACCCCTCAGGTAGAGGGCACTGAGGTTACGAAAGCCTGCCATAGAGTTAAGAAGGAGTTTTTTGGGATGGTCTTAAAATATTTCAAAGGTTTGTGGAAAAAATGTTTGGTTTCCCAACAAAAAAAGGTGGAAACAGTGAAGAACCCAGGTCTTTTACAACCTACCCTTCCCAAATTCAATTCTGGGAGGTTCCATGGATTTCATCACAAGGTTACCAAGGAATTTGGAAGGAAAGAGTATCGCTCCATGGTGATTGTTGATAGGCTGACCAAGTATGCACACTTTGTGCACTCTCCTTCAAGCTATTACAGTTGCCACCACATTCATGGAGACAATTCCAAAAGCATGGCAGTCTAAAGATTATTGTAAGTGGCAGAGTTCTTCGGACATTTCTTAGACCGAGAATTTTTTCTTGTTTGGTCCTCAATTGGCTCATAGCTCATCCTATCATCCTCAATCACGATGGACAAGCTTGAGATAGTGAACAAATGTCAGAGGCTACCTTACGTTACTTTGTCTCTCGGCAAACACAATGGTTCAAATGGTTACCCTTGGCCGAGAATGGTGGTATAACACTTCCTTTCATCTTGCAACAAAAATGACTTCATTTATGGCACTTTATGGATACCACCCTCCTTCCATCACTTCTTCACTAAAAGAAAATCTAAAGGTTCAAGAAGTGGAAGATCACATCGAGAATCAGCAACAAGTTCTCCAAATCTTAAGGACAACCCGACCATGGCACAAAATGGCATGGCTCTCCGGTCTTATATAGTAGAAAGAAGTTTTTAGAGGCAGGGGCTTGGGTATTTTAAGACTACAATATACAAGCAGATGTCCCTTAACCAAACCCAAGAAGGATAATAAATTATCATAAATTACTAGCCTTATAAAGGTGTTTACAGATTGGTACTATGGCATACAAATTGGAACTCCCTACATCTTCATGGAGTACATCCAGGTTTCCATGTTTCATGCTTAAAAGAAGGTTATAGGTGACAAGATCTAGTTCAAACTATATTGTTCGAACTTGACAAGGAAGGAAAAAGGAAGAATCACTGTGGAGCTAAAACCATCATGACACAAAAATTCTGGTGAGAGGAATAGATCCCGGTAATTATCTCGTTAAATGGGCTTCTGGGGTAATTCCACACAGGAAGATGAGTCTTTTATATAAACATCGAGTTACTCAAGCATTGTGGATTGTACTTGTCTCAAGGAGGGGCATGTTAAGCCCTAATATTTTCTCATTACCCTTTAATTGGAGCATATATTGGTAATGTTATTTTATTTATGTCGGTTAGAGCCATTAGTTGTAGTGCCTCCTGATCTCCCTATATATATACCAAGGAGACATTTTCATTTGAATGTCGTCTTGTACTTGAACATTTAAGAGTCTCCTATATATACCAAGGAGACATTTTCATTTTGAATCGTCTTGTACTTGAACATTTAAGCGGGGTAAAAGGAGGTTGCCCCCTCGAAGAGGCTTATTATCTAAAATTATCTCTTTTTCAAGGCGTTGAGTACTTTTTCTGAGGTTTTTCTATGCTATATTGATATTTGGTTCTTAACATTGTCTATAGAATAAATTGTCCTACAATGCATATAACACGGAAAAACATTAATACTGGGTATTATTTTGCATTGATATGGTCTTTTGGATCCTCTACAACTTGCTTTTTATCTTCTTCTTTGATCTCCATCGGTACCTAGTATCTGGTTTCTTCCTCTGCTTCCCCTTTGTGAATGGCATTTTGTGTATCGTTGTTGTTGAAAGTCAAAGATAGGTTAACCACAAGTTGAGATAAGATCTGCAACCTACCACAATCTGCCTTAATAGAATCCAGGTGACCCCTAACGTTGAGTAGAAGGTTTGATAGATTTTCATTGTGAGAATTGATCACCTACTCCAAATCTACAACATTAGTTGTAAGAACCAAGACATCTTTGTTATTTGTCTACTCAATTTACTCATGCATATGTAGTATTCTATTAGTCTCCCATGATTTTTCTCTAGCCATTGTTTTTCCCTTTGCAAACCTACAAATAAAAACCCCTTCTTGGCAAAAATATCTAGGAAACCCAACTCCCTCACGACACCTAAGAAAAAACACTACAAAGAAATGTTAGTTGGGAGCACCATTCCCGCTACTCTTCACCACCATTACAACGTGTAGAAACTCTCGCAGGAAACCCAAAACTTCCACAATGAACATAGGGAGAGTCCTCCACCACCAGTCAATGAAAGCAAGGCCTCCCTTCGAATTCACCCTCAACCAGGCCTCGGGGATGTATAAAAGACTACAAATCCCAACATGACAAATCCCATATGCACCCTTCATTCTACCATCTATGGTGTATCACTTTCCCTTCCCATCACTATAACTAAATACAGACTTGCTTGCATGTGCCTACCATCCCTCCACCACCTTATAAGCATGCATTCCCATATGAACATCCATGTCGAATGTCTTTTGGATGCACACGTCGATATTTTAAAATTGTGATATGACCCACCATTAACAATGTAAGCGAGGGGGAGAGTATGATACTCATTTTGAACCATTTTCCCCAATTGTATAGAGGTTATAAGCTTGGCCCATGTGTAAGCTTTCTCATTCAACAATCTCTAAATGTGGAAGACAAAGATGCGATTGATTTGAGAGGCGATTTTTTTTATTCGAGCCACTAGACTTCTCAATTGATGCCCTCCAAGATTTGAGTTAAATTTGATAGCACAAATGATGATCATAGAGTCACCGAAGACCAAAAATGTCTTGATTCCTCGAGAATTGGCAATATTTAATCTAGAGCATAGGGATTAGGCCTCAACTAGATTGTTAGACCCAAGCTCAATCCCCAAACCATAATGAACTTGATGGAATACTGAGAAGGGGGTGAATCAATATTATGCAATATTTTACCACTTTTAATAAGAATATGTAATCATTAACTTTATCGGCAGTATATCATCAATATATCATGAGCAGTACCAATCAACAATGCATAAGAAATAACCATAGATACACAATATACCATAATTTACGTGGAAACCCAAATGGGAGAAAACCACATAATGATTTCTTATATATATATCAAAGATTACATTCATAGGAAGCACCAATTTCCAAATTCTCCAACACCAACTGGAAGGAGGCTCCAACCCCCTGTTTATAGGCTCCAACCTGAAGGACTCTACAACTCCCTGAATTATCTAGCTACAACTGGAAGGAGGTTCCAACCCCCTAATTTACAGGCTCCAACCTAAAGGAAGCTCCAACTCCCTAAATTTTTCGACTCCAACTGGAAGGAGGCTACGACCCCCTTTCATTGTCTCGTCCTCCCACCCTAAAATATAAATGTAGACTCAACCTGTCACTACCATTGATACTGTCACTACCATTGATACATCAACTTGCCACTGTCACTATCACATCAACCTGTAACTAATATACCATCATCAACCTGTCACTATCCATTTTTCACCGATATACCTGTCACTACCACTGATAATCAACATAAAAAAAAATGGATCCACTCACATAGATCATATCAAAGAATATGCCCAATATCAAGTATCCAAACCATGTGCCAAAGTATACCTCAAGCATGTACCATAACCATGTACCACAAGATATGTGTCAAATATATGTCAATATCACAAATATGTGCCTCTAACAATGAACCATAGCATCCATAAACCAAGAACCAAGGATATGTCTCAAGCATGTATCAATATCACCAAGACATGAATCTCAACCATATGCAACTATGAACAAAAAATTCCTCCAAGACATGCCTTAAGCATGTGTCAAACCATCCATGATACAAGAATCAAATACACATAAAAACATACATTTACTCATGATGAGAACCTGATGCATATCATCTTAGACTAACAAACAAACCTAGTGCATATCATCTTCAGGAAACACAAGATGGCATCTTCAATGAATTTGCCTTAACCTTTCTGGACAAAGACTAGGCATCTGGTGGGGCCTCGCGGGACGAGTGTCGTACAACCCATAGGGGTGCCTCATGGGACACCTGTAGCTTGACCCGCAGGGGTCAACTAAATTAGGTTTTTCAAAAACCCTTCACTTCTATAACTCTGAGACTTCCACACTCCTTACTTCCTCAGATTTGCTACAAAAAGATCACTTGAGAGATAAATATTCAATGAACTCAAGTGTGTATACAAATGAGAGGCTCCTTAAAGTGTATTTATACTTTTCCAAGTGACTTATTTCCTTAACTTTAGGGTCGGTCTGTATTTTCTTGTTATAACCATTTTACCCTTTAATTAATCACTTATAACTTCTTGTTGCAATTGTTTAGGCTGGGATTCTCAACCATTCTTTGGGTATTTCAACCTCAACAGGGCATAACTCCTCAACCGTGAGGAACCACGTGGTGTACCACCTACTGTTGGAAATGTCATGACGAGGAATATCCATAAATGAGGGTTTTTCATGTACTTGTAATGTTCTTCAACCTCATTTTCTTCAGTCAGCTTCGGGCCTCATGACCACACCTCTAGGATTCTTGTAGAATTATTCAAAGTGTCTTCTCATGAGGGTCATGCTCAAAGATACATAATAAGGGGATCACTTTGGAGACTTCTTCAATTATACCAATTACTTCTAAAGGATTCTAAACTTCTAAATTTGACATAAATGACAATCAATTTTTCAACAATCTCCCTGTTTGGCATTGATGGAAACACTCATGCTCCCCCTGCGACCAATGCTTCCCCTATTTGCATGCTTATGTTCTTTTCCCCCCTTTGATATCAACGAAAAAGGGTAACTCCCCCTGAAAATTTGCTTCTGAACTTTCTCTCCTACTTTTGTTCTTTCTCTCTTCTAGTGCATTTTAACCATTGGTGCTTCATGATGATGTAAACTACTGACATATATAAAAAACATTCATATTAAGGTTCCTTTATTGACTGATCAATAATCTTCTCTGCACAGATGATTTCTCTTCCCTTCTCTTCTTAGAAAAATGTCATGTAGATCACTATGGAGCAGAAAATATTCCAAGTTTCTATTGAAGATACTCAAATGTCTCTCTTGGGAGAGGTTTCATGAATATGTCTACAATTGTTCCTTTGTCCCAATATACTCTAACTTGATATTCATTTATATAAATTGTTCCCACAAAAAGTGAAACTCGATTGGAATATGTTTGGTCTTGGAATGCATCACTGGATTTTTGGAGATACTTTTAGCACTAGTATTGTCATAGAATATCTAATAGGCTCATCATACTTCACTTGTATATCTTATAGGGTTTGATTCATCTAGAGATCCTGAGTACAACATGTTTCTACTACAATATATTATGCTTCTACTGTAGATAACGATACTGAAGATTGCTTCTTACTTAACCAAGATACCATACAATCACCCAAATAAAACGTTGCTCTGATATTACTTCTTCGGTCATCGATGCTTCCTACCCAATCTGCATCTGCATAGGTGACCATAGTCAACTCATTCCCTTTTGGATACCACAATCCAAACTTTTTTGTTCCTTTAAGATATCCGAAGATCCTCTTTAATACCAGAACATGAGTTTCCTTTGGTGTTGCTTGAAATCTTGCAACCTATCCATTTGCTTGCATCTGGTATTGAGGTTGTCACATAGAGTAGGATGCCAATCATCAATCTATAGAATCTATGATCTGCTTCCTTAGATTCATTGTCTTTGCTCAACTTGCAACCGATCACCATAACAGTATTACTAGTTTGCAATATTCCATTCCAAACTTCTTCAACATTTCTTTAATGTACTTGGATTGAGAAATGAAAATGCCTTCATCTAGCTGGGATATTTGAATTCCCAAAAATAATGTTAATTCACTAAGTAGTGACATTTCAAACTCATTATGCTTGTCTTGGGAAAAATTCTTACTCATCCTGTCATCATCACTTCCAAAGATAATGTCATCCACATATACTTCAATGATAAGTATGTTTTTCTTGTCAACCTTTACATAGATATTGCTATCTACATTACCCTTTCCAAATTCTTGTTGTTGCAAATCCCCGTCCAATCTTGAATACTGGGCTCAAAGGGATTTCTTGAGTCCATACAAAGCTTTCTTCAATATGCAAACATAATCTTCCCTTTCTAATAGTAATAATTCTTCTAGTTTTTTGATGTAGACTTATTCTTCTAATTCAACATTTAGAAATGTTGATTTTACATATATTTGATATGAATTGATTTTCTTAGAACATGCACATGCCAAGATTAGTCTGTTTGCTTCCATTCTGGCAACAAGGGAAAAAGTTTCTTCAAAATATACTCCTTCAACTTGAGCATATCCTTTGTGTTGGCACTGCGCATGGTTGTAAGAACCTAGGTTTGAGTTATCTTTGACCAACAAAACCCTTCAGACACTAGCCCTTTCGGCATCACCTACTTGAAGATGAAGTCTCACTTGAGTTATCTATTAGGACTGTAGGAACCGAGTTTCCGCAGTAGTGAGGGAATGGGAAATGATCATTCTATTCATTCATACTTATCGATTATGTGAGCATTATTTTGTCTTTGTTCTTCACGAGCTACTTGATGAATTCAGATTCATATTACCATTATAGTCAAAATTACAACATAAACCCCTTATTTTAATGATCGTAACTATTGCACAATGATTACACATAACACAATTCTAATCTGAGATGCATCCAGACAGAATCCATGAACAAGCACCCAAAATAAATTCAACACAATAGTTAACGTGGTTCACCCAACTTTGGGCTACTTCCACAACGAATATCTTGTTTATTATTCTTTTGGTAAATTTCTTAGGTTTTCACACTGCGTTTATAAAGATACATCATGGTTATCTTTCCCTTCTCCTATACTAGCCTTTCTGCAGTGCAAACCTCTCTCTCTCTCTCTGCAACATCTCCTCAACACTCAGACATAGACTAAATGGTTACTTCTTCAACTCATTCGCGAGGGACAACAACAACAACCATCATAACCCCTATTATCCCAACCCATTACATATTTATACCCAAATTCTAGGGCTTAAAACCCCACTTTGTTCATCCAAAAACCCTATTATAATACATGATAACTCAATTTAACTTGTTGTTCGGGCTGCTTTCACCTGATTTTCCATCTGCATGTTGGTTTTGCACTCTAAATGTTCTTCTTCCTTCTTTTGCACATCCTTCTATATTTAGCATGTATGACTGTCATCCTTCCTTTTCATTTGATTTATTCTCTTTTTTTATTCCCTTCCTTATTCCTCTGCTCTATTTCTTTGCTTTATTCCTCTCAATGCACATTGTACTCCTCGATGCGCCTCAACTATTCACTTCCTAGTCTTCCTTTTTCTTTTGCGCACATCTTCTATATTTAGGATTTTTCATGAATCTTATTTCCATAATTCCTGTCCAACAGGCCCCCAACACTCACCTATGGCTCGTCCCAAGACACTTAGGTATTTTGCATGCTCCTCCACCCTTGGATGAATTTTTGGGAGGCTTCCTTAGCTGCCGCAACTTCCTTTATTATAGCTTCCTCTATTTCCACAATATCTTCGACCTTCTACGAGGTCATTGTTTGTAAAATTTTCTTTTGATTTGTGTGTTGCATGTTTCACCTTTCCCTTTGTAATGGCCAGTTCTCCAATCACCTTGAGTCCCTCTTCTTGTAGAGGGCCTAAGATCAACTAAAGGATCTTCTATTGATCCCTCATATTTTCAACTTCCACATATGATTGCCTCTATGCCAAAATGGTCATCATCTGTTCTGTTAGTGGAAGTGTGTTTATTCTCTCTAAATCTTGTTGGGAATTTTCTTGCGCCTCTCTTAATTTTTCTTCTATGACCTTCATCTATGGATATTCTACCATATCTTTCTAGATTTGGGTTCTTTCCTCGCAGAGTTTCATGCATTCTTCTTCCACCTTCTTGATGTTGGCCACGACTTTCATCGTCGTTCTCTCTCTGCTAGATCTTACCTATGGTGGTGTTGCCAATGTACTTTTCATTTGTAGATCCTCTATTTTCATGGTAAATCCTTTGATGGCTTCACCAATTTTCAAAACCTTCTCCTCCATAGTAGCTTCCACTACTATCGTTTCTTCCAGAATTTCCTTATACAACTTTTGGATGACCGCTTGTGTCTTCTAAGCCATTATATCGGCTTCATCCTTTTATTTTGGAGATTTCCTGACCCTTTACTCAACCTCATTCTTTTCCTTCATTGCTCATTCAACCTTTTCTTCATCCTTCATCTTCTCTTTTAGTGTGCTCTCCATTTTCTACTCCACCACGCTCTTTTCTTGGAGAACCACTATGTATTCCTTCTGCAGTTCTAAATTTTCCTCTGTAACCTTTATCCATTTGATGGAAGCGTTATCTGCATGGAGTTGTAATTCCTACCTGATAACCATTTTCAATCCCTACAACACTACTGTTGGCATCTACGAGAAAACTAATTCCAGGTGACTCAGTCCTTGTAATTGTGCCTACATTTCGAGTGTGAGGAACCCAATGGCATCTGACGACATTTTTATTACTCTACACCATTCAACCATTTTTTAGAAGCGAGAAGTGGGAGCTTCTCCTTCCCCCATCATACCTGCTAGTTTCCCTTCCTTGGACCTTCTTTCTACTACCAGGCTTACAATCTCCCATCGCTGTTGTTATTCTTCCATCTTCTCTTGCATCCTTTTTCCCATTTCGTCCTACCATTGTGACAACTACTGAACTACCTCATCAGTAGCATCCTTGACTTGCTAACAAATTTGGTCCATTTCTTCATTCTTCAATGTATAAATAGTCGGTTCCTTGTGCACTTTCTTCTTTTTGGGCGCACCTCCTGTTGACTCTTTTCCCTTGTCCTTTATTTTCCTTTCTGTACTAGCAATAAAACCATTTGTTAGCACTGGGTGCAGTTGTAAGACCCTAGGTTCAATTTATCTTTGACTAACAAAACCCTTTAGACATCGACCCTTTTAGCATCACCTACATGCATATGAAGTCTCACTCGAGGTACCTATTGGGACTGCAGGAACCAAGTTTATGTAGGAGTGAGGGAATGAGAGGTGATCGTTCTATTCATTCTTACTTATTGGTTATGTGCACATTATTTTGTCTTTGTTCTTCGTCAGCTACTTAATGAATTCAGATTCATATTACCATTATCGTCCAAATTACAACATAAACCCCTTATTGTATCAATTGTAACTATTGTGCAATGATTACACATAAGAGAAATCTAATCTAATATGCATCCAGACATAATCCATGAACAATCACACAAAATACATTCAACACAGTAGTTAATGTGGTTCACCCAACTCTAGGCTACGTCCACAATGACTATCTTCTTTATTATTCTTTTGGTAAATGTCTTAGGCTTGTGCACTGTGCTTACAAAGATACATCATGGTTATCTTTCCCTTCTCCTAGACTAGGTGCTCTGCAGTGCAAGCCTCTCTCTCTCTGCAACATCTCCTCAACAGTCATACATAGACTCAATGGTTAATTCTTTGACTCATTCATGAGGGAGAACAACAACCAACAAAACCCCTATTCTCCCAACCCATTGGATATTTATACCCAAATTCTAGGGCTTAAAACCCTACTTTGTTCATCCCAAAACCTTATTACAATACATGATAACTCAAGTTAATTTGTTGTTCGGGTTGCTTTCACCTGCTTTCCTGTCTGCATTTTGCTTTTGCACTTTGATTGTTGTTCTTCCTTCTTTTTCACGTCCTTCTATATTTAGCATGTTGAGTTGTGATCCTTCCTTTTCGCCCGCTTTATTCTCTTGCTTTATTCCCTGTTTTATTCCTCTTCTTTATTTCTCTACTTTATTCCTCTCATTGCACATTATACTCTTGGATGCGCCTCAATTGCACAATCCCTGGTATTACTTCTTCTTATGCGCACATATTCTATACTTAGTATTCTTCATGAATCTTATTTCCATAATGCATGTCCAACACTTTGCATACTAATGTTGCCTTGTTTCTGGTTACCTATTCATCTTTGTTTAGTTTGTTTCTGAACACCAATTTTGTACCAATCACATTTTTGTTCTTCAGTGTTGGAACCAGTTCCCATGTTTCATTCTTCTCTATTTGATTCAGTTCTTTTTACATGGCCTTGACCCAATGTTCTTCGTTACTGGCTTGCTCAAAGCTCTTGGTTTCAACTATGGATAATAGTGCAATGTGTCTCTTCTCTGGTGTGTGTAACCTTGTACTTCCTCTGGTTTCTATTCTTGCATTTCTATCTCCAATAATTTGCTCTGGTGGATGATTCTTCTGAATCCAACGAATTGGTGTCTTGAAGGGCATCTGAAATTATTGTTGATCATTTTATCCTTGCTATGCTTTTGATTTCTTTTCTACTTGTTGTTCTTCTTCTTCTTCTTCTTTTAGTTCTTCTTCTTCTTCCTTCGTTATAATTTTTTCTTTCTTCTTTGATCTTTGACACATCTTCTTCATCAATATTCACATTTATGTTTTCCATTATCTTGTTGAGTCTTAGATTGTAACATTTGTATGCCTTATGTTTTCTTGAATATTCAACCAATATTCCTTTATCAACTCAAGAATCAAATTTTCCAACTGTGCCACCTTCTCTCTTTATGTAGCATTTGCTTCCAAATACTCTAAAATTCTTAATGTTTGTTGGTCTTCCTTTTCATAACTCATATGGAGTTTTGTCATTGTTACTTCTGAGAAATACTTTGCTCAAGATATGTATGGTTGTGTGCACTTCTTGTACCCAAAATACATTGCTCAACTTCAAGTGCTTCAACATGGTTATGTCCATCTCTGTTACAATTATGTTCTTCCTTCCAACGACTCCATTTTGCTGAGGTGTCCTAGCTGCTGAGAACTATTTTTTTATTCCATGCTCTTCATAGAAATCCATGAATTACTTTGATGTGAATTCACCACCATTCTCTAATCTTAAACACTTAATTCTCATATCCATTTCATTTTCAACCATTTCCTTGAAAATTATGAAATGTTCGAATGCCTCTGATTTCTTCTTGAGAAAACAAAATCCAGTCATTCTTGTATAATCATGAATAGGCAACATAAAGTATTACTCGCCATTTAGTCCCTTTGTTCTCATTGGTCCACATAGATCAGCGTGCACGATTTCCAATGGATTTGTTGTAGAGTATTCATTTGATCTAAATTTAGTTCTTGTTTCTTTTCCATGTAGGCAATGCTTGCACATAGTATTGGCCAGTTTTGAAATTTCAGGCATTTCTCTTACTACTTCCTTTCTGCTAATTTTGACCAGATTGTCAAAGTTCATATGTCCCATTATTCTATGCCAAAACCAACTTTCATTTTCCCTTCTCAAGCAACATCGTTTTCTTTCAATCTCATTTAAGATGTATATGTTTTTTGGAGTTCTTACTGTTGTAGCCACCAATTTGTCTGATCCTTCTTTTTTGGTCTCACAGTTCTCTGAGTCAAATATAAGTTTATGTCCCTGATCACAAATTTGACTCACACTTAGAATATTATGCTTCATGTTTTCGACAAGCAGGACATTGTTTTACTTGAAATCCTTACTTTCAAGATTGATTGTGCCTTTCCCTATAATTTTGGTCAAGTTGTCATTGCCAAACGAAACAGATCCATCTCTTTCTTTATTCGGAGTTATAAATCTACTTTTTTTCACCTATCATATGCTTTGAACAACCACTATTAATGTACCAATCACTTCATCAATTTGGGCTTGTAGTGCAAGGGAACATTCTTCAACATTTAGGTTATCCTGCTTCCTTATCCAAATTTGTCATGGTCCTTTTACATGATTGTTGAAGTCGTGATTTGGTTCCTTTGGAGGAATTTTTAATCTATAATCTTTGACCATATGTCCAAAATTGTTGCATTTGTAGCATTCTACTTCATGTTCTAGTGACCCAAAATTTTTATAGTTTTTGTTATATGCTTCATGAGGCTTTCTAAATTCTGAGATGATTAATTCTAGAGTGACCTTCATAATTGCTTTTGTTCTTAGCATAAACTTTGCAGTTTATAAATTTGTGCCCAAATTGTTACAAGAATAACATGAACCAAGAAACATAGTTTGATACTTGGGAGATCTTCTGAATGGTACTATTATTTTGTATTTTTCTTCTTAATTTCTTTCCATGGTAGGATGTTGATTATGAATCCTGGGTCTTCTAGACTATGCCATCCTTCTATAATATTCTTCTTGAGTTCTTTCAACTTCCCAATTGTTCTCATTTGAAGGCTTGCATTCGTCCTTCTTGGTGGATTCTCTAGTGACTTATGCATACGTCTTTTGTTATTATTCATCTTCTGTACTCATAGAGCTCAAACCCTTCTCTGCATATGTCTGGTTGTATCCTAGTCCAAACCTGTCATAATATGGCCTTTGAGCACTGATGATCTCATCAAGTATTTTGGTGTTGTTCTGCTGCATGTCTCTTTTCTGAAGTTATTTCCTTAGTGAAACTATTTTTGTTTCCAAGTTCTCCTTCTCTTTCTCTCTTTCTTGTAGCTGGCTTTTGAGTATTTCTTCAATCCTCTCGCTTTTAACTCTCTTTTATCTTGATTAATTCTCCCTTCGGTGATTTTTTTTTCTTCCTCTCTTTCTTTAGTTCACTTAAGGCGTTGATTAGTTATGCTTCAAGATCTACCTCACCTTCTTCTTCATAATCCTCTTCATAATTTTTAAAATTCATAAAGAGTACATTTTCTGAGCCACTGTCACTATCACCATCCTCATCCGATGAGGAGCTATCCTCCTTTGAGTAGAGACTTTTCTTGAAGAATTGATTTTTGTTTCTTCTCTTGTTTTCTTTTTTATATTTCTTTTCTTTCTTAAGAGATTCTTCTTCATCACTTTCTGACTTCTTAGCATAAGGACATTTAGAAGAAAAATGACCAATTTTACCACAATTAAAGCATATTAAGGGAAGTATACCTTTGTACTTTTCGGTTCCTCTCTTCAAATTCCTTACGAAGTTGGCTATTTCTTTATCTACTTTTGAATCATCACTACAGTTGCAACTTGACTTTGAATTTTTCTTGTTCTTCTTTGTCTTCTTGGATGTTTTGAAAGTTGCTTCCTTCCTGGGTGGATTATCCTGCTCCATTCTCATTTCATAGGCTGTAAGGATTCCATGTAACTCATCCATGGTCAAGGTATCAAGATATGTTCTTTCTTCTAGGGATGAGACTTTATGATCAAATCTCATTGGAAGAGACATCAGTATCTTTTGAACAATTACTGGTTCTTTAATTTCTTCTTTCAATCCTTTAATAACATTTACTATTCATCAACTCATAGAAAGTAAGCTGCAATATCTTCATCTTCCTTCATCTTCAGTTGTTCAAAATTACCTCTATAGGTTTGAAGTCCCTCCCCCCCCTTTACTTTAGCATCACCTTCGTAAATGTTTTGAAGTTTGTCCTAAATATCCTTTGCAGTATCACAATGCATGACTTTGACATACAATGATTCATCAAGGCCATTTAGAATAACATTTTTGGCCTTTGAATTATTTTCACTGAGTTTCTTCCCATCTCTATCGGTTGGAGTAGTGGTAGGTGTTGTGTACCCATATACTATTGTTTGTCAGACATCAAATCTCTATTCTTGTACATATTTTTTCATCCTTCTGCTCCAGAAGGCATAGTTATGTCTATTAAATTGTGGTACTCCAATCTTAGCGTACTCCATGATCTTCCTTCCAGTGATTAAATTTTTTTTTGAAGGACCTGCTCAGGTACCAATTGGTTGAATACTGAGAGGGGGGGTGAATCAATATTATGCAATCTTTTATTAGTTTTAATCAGAATATGTAACATTAACTTTATCAACAGTATATCATCAATATATCATGAGAAGTACCAATCAACAATTCATAACAAATAACCACAGATACACAGTACAACATAATTTATGTGGAAACCCAAATGGAAGAAAACCACATAATGCTTTCTTATATATATAAAATATGACATTCATAGGAAGCACCAACTTCCAACTTCTCCAACACCAACTGGAAGGAGGCTCCAACCCCCTAATTTATAGGCTCCAAACTGAAGGAGGCTCCAACTCCCTAAATTCTTTGGCTCCAATCGAAAGGAGGCTACGACCCGCTTTCCTTGCCCCATCCTTTCGCCCGAAAATATAAGTGTAGAATCAATATGTCACTATCACTGATACTCTCACTACCACTACCATTGTCAACATGTCACTATCAATTCCACTGTCATTGTCACGGTCACATCAACCTATCATTGTCAATATGTCACTAATATACCATCATCAACTTGTCACTGATATACCTGTCACTGCCACTGATACTCAACATCAACAAAACCAGATCCACTCACATAGATCATGTCAAAACATATGCCAAATATCAAGTATCCAAACCATGTGCCAAAGTATACCTCAAGCATGTACCATAACCATGTACCACAGGATATGCCTCAAATATTTGTCAACATCACAAAGATGTGCCTCTAATAGTGAACCATCACATCCATAAACAAAGTACCAAGGATATGTCTAAAGAATGTATCAATATCACCAAGACATGAATCTCAACCATATGAAACTATGAACCAAAAATGCCTCCAAGACATGCCTTAAGCATGTGCCAAACCATCCATGATACAAGTTTGGAATACACATAAAAACATACCTTTACTCATGATGAGAACCTAATGCATATCATCTCAAACTAATAAACAAAACTGGTCCTTATCATCTTCAGGAAACAAAAGATGGCATATTCAATGAATTTGTCTCAGCCTCCTATAAAGAGACTAGACATCCAACGGGGCCTCATAGGATGAGTGTCATACAACCTGCGAGACACCTGTAGCCTGACCTATGGGGATCAGCTAAATTAGGTTTTCCAGAAAACCTTCACTTCTATAATTCCAAGACTTTTGCATTCCTTACTTCCTCAGATTTGCTATGAAAAGATCACTTAAGAGATAGATATTCAATGAACTTGTGTGTATACAAATGAGAGGCTCCTTGAAGTGTATTTATACTTTTCCAGGTGACTTCTTTCCTTAACTTTAGAGACAACCTATATTTTCTTGTTATAACCATTTTACCCTTTAATTAATGACTTTTAACTTCTTGTTGCAACCGTTTAGAGGCTTCTCAACCATTCTTTGGGCCTTTCAACTTTAACAGGGCATAACTCCTCAACCATGAGGAACCACATGGCATACCTACCATTGGAAACGACATGACGATGACTATCCATTTATGATGGTTTTGTAATGTTCTTCAACCTCATTTTGTTCAATCAACTTCGGGTCTCATGACCACACCTTTGAGCTTCTTGTAGACTTCTTCAAAGCGTCTTCCCATTAGGGTCATGCTCAAAGCTACGCCATAAGGTGATCACTTTGGAAACTTCTTCAATTATACCCATTACTTCTAGAGGCTTATAGACTTCTTCGATTATATCCATTACTTCTAAAGGCTTCTAAACTTCTTCTAAAGTTGACATCAATGCCAATCAATTTTCCAACAAAACTAGCTTGTTCCCCTGGGATGAAGACTCCCACTCGCTCCTACCTAGAATTTAATAGAATTTATAAATAAATAAGAACAAAATAATATAAAAGCTACATGTTTTGATCATAATTATCTTTAAAATCTTTTATTTATAGAATATATAATTTATTTAAATTATAAGATTGTTTAATTAATTAATATTTTTTATTATAAAATTTGTCAATTAATTTTAAAACAGAATAATATAAAACTATATATTCAAA
The DNA here is from genome assembly GCA_010110895.2 of Picea sitchensis. Classification (NCBI taxonomy): domain Eukaryota; kingdom Viridiplantae; phylum Streptophyta; class Pinopsida; order Pinales; family Pinaceae; genus Picea; species Picea sitchensis. The sequence continues at coordinate 279,229 of SNQJ01S0013278.1, read as the reverse complement.
TCATAATATATAAAATTGTATATTTGAATTAGTTAATTGGGTCTAGCTTGTGGGACAGGCAGTTATCTTTAGAACTTAGTTTTTACTTTTATTAATGACATGTTTAACTCATAATAATTATATTTTATAATCATTTTAAAAAAAAAATCAAATTATAATAATTTTAGATTAAATGAATAAATTAAAAAAAAAAACACATAATTTATTTAATTAAAAAAATACAATTTTTTAATAAATAAATATTTTATTACTCATTAACCTATTTTATTTATATTTTAAATGTTTAAAAAAGGATTTTAAAACAATTCTCATTCAACTTTTAAATTTGAAATGTGAAGTGCATGACTTTGTCCAAAAAGAAATAAAATGTTTGTGTGCTCTAGAATACATGTAAATTAATCATCTACCATGATTGGGTTCCTCTTTCAATATCATATAATAGTTTAATAATCATCAATCATGTTACAGGATATAGTACCTATGTCACAAATATATCCAAAATGATATGCTAATAATTTGTAATTTAGGAGGTTGCATGATTAAATCAGAAGAATAACAACTGTATTTACATGTCTGCAAAGAGGATGCACGCATCAAAGCAAGTTAATCTAAATGTAGATGTTGTAGCCATACAAAGAAGTTGAAGGTGAATACTTTTAGCATTGACGAGATTTTTTTTACGGAGTATGGAGAACAAAATGCCGATATAATGTATTGTACACATGTCACAAAAATATCCACAATGATATGCTAATAATCTGTAATTTCTTCTTGCTTAGAAAATGAATTAAATTGATTATGTTTGCATGATTAAATCAGAAAAATAACAACTGTATTTCTTCTCGCTTAGAAGATGAATTAAATTGATTCTGTTTGCTTAGAAGAGAAATTAAATTGATTGTCCTCAGTATTTATTATTAATGGTTTTCAACAGTTCAATTAGCATGACGCACCAAAAAAACATATTCCGATTCTGCTAGTATCTCTGCAGGCAAGGTGAGCCCATAAATTGCATGATCTATGGACTCTAGTTAAAAAGCACTTTGTAAGAAGTTAATTTAGGCATTATTTATTTATTTACATAACTAGACATCCATGTGTTATTTGTTTCTGTCGCTGTATACCATATGCTACGTGTTATTTTCTTCTATAGTTGCATACCATATGCTAGACATAAAACTAGACATGCTATTAGACGACACCAAACTATCTACAATTAGATTAATGTGAAAATCCCAATCCCAAGTGAGCGCCCTCATGACATCTCACCTCTCAACCCCTTCCCCCTTTGGATTTGATGTGCATGTGTGGGACTGGCTCAAGCAGGTAGGAGGGGAGGGTCCTGAACCTAAATCAATTGTGGATACAAGCTTCCTTCATTAATGCTCGTGGCTTTTGTTATGTTCATTTCAATAGAAAATCAAGAGGAGAGTGCAGGGCTTCAGAACCTAGAATATCAATCTCAACTTTCCATATAATAAGTTCATCAATGGGCCTTCGCATTGGATCTCAGCGGTTAAGCTCGGGAAAGCACTTGGAGTACAGAGGGAATGCATTGGAATGGGATTGAACAAATAGTTCCTGGTTCTCCCTATTCTCTTGTAGCTGGATAGCCCAGAACTACAAGAATATTCAAAATACCAGATGACCCCTACATGCATGCATATTGCTTCTTAATTGAAATATTTTGATTTGAAGAGAAAAATGAAGGTCTGGGAGGAACTAGGATTCCTATATAATTGTTGATAACAATGAGATTCCTACTGCTTTCCTCCATTCGACGAACTTCCATTAACGGTAACTATATCACTTGTTCTCATTGTTCAATTAATTACTTAATTAACATCATCCGACCAAC
>SNQJ01S0013278.1:252961-269411 GCA_010110895.2 Picea sitchensis | reverse complement strand
AATTGAACAATGAGAACAAGTGATATAGTTACCGTTAATGGAAGTTCGTCGAATGGAGGAAAGCAGTAGGAATCTCATTGTTATCAACAATTATATAGGAATCCTAGTTCCTCCCAGACCTTCATTTTTCTCTTCAAATCAAAATATTTCAATTAAGAAGCAATATGCATGCATGTAGGGGTCATCTGGTATTTTGAATATTCTTGTAGTTCTGGGCTATCCAGCTACAAGAGAATAGGGAGAACCAGGAACTATTTGTTCAATCCCATTCCAATGCATTCCCTCTGTACTCCAAGTGCTTTCCCGAGCTTAACCGCTGAGATCCAATGCGAAGGCCCATTGATGAACTTATTATATGGAAAGTTGAGATTGATATTCTAGGTTCTGAAGCCCTGCACTCTCCTCTTGATTTTCTATTGAAATGAACATAACAAAAGCCACGAGCATTAATGAAGGAAGCTTGTATCCACAATTGATTTAGGTTCAGGACCCTCCCCTCCTACCTGCTTGAGCCAGTCCCACACATGCACATCAAATCCAAAGGGGGAAGGGGTTGAGAGGTGAGATGTCATGAGGGCGCTCACTTGGGATTGGGATTTTCACATTAATCTAATTGTAGATAGTTTGGTGTCGTCTAATAGCATGTCTAGTTTTATGTCTAGCATATGGTATGCAACTATAGAAGAAAATAACACGTAGCATATGGTATACAGCGACAGAAACAAATAACACATGGATGTCTAGTTATGTAAATAAATAAATAATGCCTAAATTAACTTCTTACAAAGTGCTTTTTAACTAGAGTCCATAGATCATGCAATTTATGGGCTCACCTTGCCTGCAGAGATACTAGCAGAATCGGAATATGTTTTTTTGGTGCGTCATGCTAATTGAACTGTTGAAAACCATTAATAATAAATACTGAGGACAATCAATTTAATTTCTCTTCTAAGCAAACAGAATCAATTTAATTCATCTTCTAAGCGAGAAGAAATACAGTTGTTATTTTTCTGATTTAATCATGCAAACATAATCAATTTAATTCATTTTCTAAGCAAGAAGAAATTACAGATTATTAGCATATCATTGTGGATATTTTTGTGACATGTGTACAATACATTATATCGGCATTTTGTTCTCCATACTCCGTAAAAAAAATCTCGTCAATGCTAAAAGTATTCACCTTCAACTTCTTTGTATGGCTACAACATCTACATTTAGATTAACTTGCTTTGATGCGTGCATCCTCTTTGCAGACATGTAAATACAGTTGTTATTCTTCTGATTTAATCATGCAACCTCCTAAATTACAAATTATTAGCATATCATTTTGGATATATTTGTGACATAGATACTATACCCTGTAACATGATTGATGATTATTAAACTATTATATGATATTGAAAGAGGAACCCAATCATGGTAGATGATTAGTTTACATGTATTCTAGAGCACACAAACTTCTTTTTTTTTTTTTTTTTGGACAAAGTCATGCACTTCACATTTCAAATATAAAAGTTGAATGAGATTTTTTTCAAAATACGTTTTTAAACATTTAAAATATAAATAAAATAGGTTAATGAGTAATAAAATATTTATTTATTAAAAAATTGTATTTTTTTAATCAAATAAATTATGTGTTTTTTCAAATTTATTCATTTACCCCAAAATTATTATGATTTGAATTTTTTTTTCAAAATTATTATAAAAATATAATTATTATGAGTTCAACATGTCATTAACAAAAGTAAAAACTAAGTTTGGAAAATAACTTGCCTATCTCACAAGCTAGACCCAATTAATTAATTCAAATATACAATTTGATATATTATGATTTGAATATATAGTTTTATATTATTTTGTTTTTATTATTAATAAATTTTGTTTTAAAATTAATTGAAAATTTTTATAATAAAAAATATTAATTAATTAAACAATCTTATAATTTAAATAAATTATATATTCTATAAAAAAAAGATTTTAAAGATAATTATGATCAAAACATTTAGCTTTTATATTATTTTGTTCTTATTTATTCATAAATTCTATTAAATTCTAGGCAAGAGCGAGTGGGAGTCTTCATGATCCCAGGGGAACAAGCTAGTTCTATTGGAAAATTGATTGGCATTGATGTCAACTTTAGAAGAAGTTTAGAAGCCTCTAGAAGTAATGGATATAATCGAAGAAGTCTAGAAGCCTCTAGAAGTAATGGGTATAATTGAAGAAGTTTCCAAAGTGGTCGCCTTATGGCGTAGCTTTGAGCATGGCCCTCATGGGAAGACGCTTTGAAGAAGTCTACAAGAAGCACAAAGGTTCATGAGACCCGAAGTTGACTGAACAAAATGAGGTTGAAGAACATTACAAAACCCTCATAAATGGATAGTCCTCGTCATGTCGTTTCCAATGGTAGGTACACCATGTGGTTCCTCACAGTTGAGGAGTTATGCCCTCTTAAAGTTGAAATCCCCAAAGAATGGTTGAGAAGCCTCTAAATGGTTGCAACAAGTAGTTAAAAGTCATTAATTAAAGGGTAAAACGGTTATAACAAGAAAATATAGGTTGGCTCTAAAGTTAAGGAAAGAAGTCACTTGGAAAAGTATAAATACACTTCAAGGAGCCTCTCATTTGTATACACACAAGTTCATTGAATATCTATCTCTTTAGTGATATTTTCATAGCGAATCTGAGGAAGTGAATCTGAGGAAGTAAGGAATGCAAAAGTCTCGGAATTATAAAAGTGAAGGTTTTCTGGAAAACCTAATTTAGCTGACCCCCACGGGTCAGGCTACATGTGTCTCGCAGGTTGTACGACACTCGTCTTGCGAGGCCCCGCCGGATGTCTAGTCTCTTTATAGGAGGCTGAGACAAATTCATTTAATATGCCATCTTTTGTTTCCTGAAGATGATATGGACCAGGGTTGTTTGTTAGTTTGAGATGATATGCATTAGTTTCTCATCATGAGTAAAGGAATTTTTTTATGTGTATTCCACGCTTGTATCATGGATGGTTTGGCACATGCTTAAGGCATGTCTTGGAGGCATTTTTGGTTCATAGTTGTATATGGTTGAGATTCATGTCTTAGTGATATTGACACATTCTTTAGACATATCCTTGGTACTTTGTTTATGGATGTTATGGTTCACTATTAGAGGCACATCTTTGTGATATTGACAAATATTTGAGGCATATCTTGTGGTACATGGTTATGGTACATGCTTGAGGTATACTTTGGCACATGGTTTGGATACTTGATATTGGGCATATGTTTTGACATGATCTATGTGACTGGATCTGGTTTTGTTGATGTTGAGTATCAGTGGCAGTGACAGGTATATCAGTGACAAGTTGATGATGGTATATTAGTGACATGTTGACAATGATAGGTTGATGTGACAGTGACAATGACAGTGGAATCGATAGTGGCATGTTGATGTATCAATGGTAGTAGCAGTGACAGTATCAGTGGTAGTGACAGATTGAGTCTACACTTATATTTCAGGGCGAAAGGACGGGGCAAGGAAAGGGGGTCATAGCCTCCTTTCGATTGGAGCCAAAGAATTCACGGAGTTGGAGCTTCCTTTAGTTTGGAGCCTATAAATCAGGAGGTTGGAGCCTCCTTCCAATTGGTGTTTGAGAAGTTGGAAGTTGGTGCTTCCTATGAATGTCATATTTGATATATATAAGAAATAATTATGTGTTTTTCTCCCATTTGGGTTTCCACATAAATTATGTTGTATTGTGTATCTGTGGTTATTTGTTATGCACTGTTGATTGGTACTTCTCATGATATATTGATGATATATTTTTGATAAAGTTAATGTTACATATTCTGATTAAAAGTGGTAAAATATTGCATAATATTGATTCACACCCCCCCCCTCAGTATTCAACCAATTGGTATCAGAGCAGGTCCTTCAGAAAAAAGTTTAATCACTAGAAGGAAGAACATGGAGTACACTAAGATTGGAGTACCATGGTTTAATGGACATAACTATGCCTTCTGGAGCAGAAGGATGAAAACATATGTACAAGCACAGAGATTTGATGTATGAGAAGCAGTAGTATACGAGTACACAACACCTACCACTACTCCAATAGATAGAGACGGGAAGAAACTCAGTGAAAATAATTCAAAGGCTAAAAATGTTATTCTAAATGGCCTTGATGAATCAATGTATGTCAAAGTCATGCATTGTGATACTGCAAAGGATCTTTAGGACAAACTTCAAAACATTTACGAAGGGGATGCTAAAGTAAAGGGGGGGGAACTTCAAACCTTTAGAGGTAAGTTTGAACAACTGAAGATGAAGGAAGATGAAGATATTGCAACTTACTTTCTATGAGTCAATGAAATAGTAAATGTTATTAAAGGATTGAGAGAAGAAATCAAAGAACCAGTAATTGTTCAAAATATATTGAGGTCTCTTCCAATGAGATTTGATCATAAAGTCTTATCCCTAGAAGAAAGAAAATATCTTGATACCTTGACCATGGATGAGTTACATGGAATCCTTACAGCCTATGAAATGAGAACGGAGCAGGATAATCCACCCAGGAAGGAAGCAATTTTCAAAGCATCCAAGAAGACAAAGAAGAACAAGCAAAAGTCAAAGTCAAGTTGCAACTGTAGTGATGATTCAAATGAAGATAAAGAAATATCCAACTTCGTAAGGAATTTGAAGAGAGGAACCGACAAGTACAAAGGTATACTTCCCTTAATATGCTTTAATTATCGTAAAATTGGTCATTTTTCTTCTAAATGTCCTTATGCTAAGAAGTCAGATAGTGATGAAGAAGAATCTCTTAAGAAAGAAAATAAATATAAAAAAGAAAACAAGAGAAGAAACAAAAACAAATTCTTCAAGAAAAGTCTCTACTCAAAGGAGGATAGTTCATCATCGGATGAGGATGATGATAGCGACAGTGACTCAGAAAATGTACTATTTATGGCTTTTGAAAATGATGAAGAGGATTATGAAGAAGAAGGTGAGGTAGATCTTGAAGCAGAACTAATCAACGCCTTAAGTGAACTAAAGAAAGAGAGGAAGAAAAACAAATCACTCAAGGGAGAATTACTCAAGATAAAAGAGAGTTAAAAGTGAGAAGGATTGAAGAAATACTCAAAATCCAACTAGAAGAAAAAGAGAAAGAGAAGGAGAACTTGGAAATAAAAATAGTTTCACTAAGGAAATAACTTCAGAAAAGAGACATGCAGCAAAACAACACCAAAATACTTGATGAGATCATCAACGCCCAAAGGCCATATTATGATAGGTCTGGACTAGGATACAACCAGACATATGCAGAGAAGGGTTTGAGCTCTATGAGTACAGAAGATGAATAAGAACAAAAGATGTATGCAGAAGTCACTAGAGAATCCACCAAGAAGGACGAATGCAAGCCTTCAAATGAGAACAATTGGGAAGTTGAAAGAACTCAAGAAGAAGATTACAGAAGGATGGCATAGTCTAGAAGACCCGGGATTCATAATCAACATCCTACCATGGAAATAAATCAAAAAGAAAAATACAAAAGAACAGTACCATTTAGAAGATCTCCCAAGTATCAAACTATCTTTCTTGGTTCATGTTATTCTTGTAACAATTTTGGGCACAATTTTATAAACTGCAAAGTTTATGCTAAGAACAGAAGCTATTATGAAGGTCACTCTAGAATTAATCATCTCATAATTTAGAAATCCTCATGAAGCATATAACAGAAACTATAAAACTTTTGGGTCACTAGAAGATGAAGTAGAATGCTACAAATGAAACAATTTTGGACATATGGTCAAAGATTACAGATTAACAATTCCTCCAAAGGAACCAAATCACAAATTCAACAATCATGTAAAAGGACCATGACGAATTTGGATAAGGAAGCTGGATAACCTAAATGTTGAAGAATGTTCCCTTGCACTACAAGCCCAAATTGAAGAAGTGATTGGTACATTAATAGTGGTTGTACAAAGCATATGATAGGTGAAAAAAATAGATTTATGACTCTGAAGAAAGAAAGAGATGGATCTGTTTCATTTGGCAATGACAACTTGACCAAAATTATAGGGAAAGGCACAATCAAGCTTGAAAGTAAGGATTTCAAGCAAAACAATGTCCTGCTTGTCAAAAACATGAATCATAATATTCTAAGCGTGAGTCAAATTTGTGATCAGGGACATAGACTTATATATAAGGAAAGAAGGATCAGACAAATTGGTGGCTACAACAGTAAGAACTCCAAAGAACATATATGTCTTAAATGAGATTGAAAAAAAATGATGTTGCTTGAGAAGGGAAAATGAAAGTTGGCTTTTGCATAGAATAATGGGACATATGAACTTTGACAATCTGGTCAAAATTAGCAAAAAGGAAGTAGTAAGAGAAATACCTGAAATTTCAAAACCTGCCAATACTATGTGCAAGCATTGCCTACATGGAAAACAAACAAGAACTGAATTCAGATCAAATGAATACTCTACAACAAAGCCATTGGAAATTGTGCACACTAATCTATGTGGACCAATGAGAACAAAGGGACTGAATGGCTATCAATACTTCATGTTCCATAATCATGATTATACAAGAATGACTGAAGTTTGTTTTCTCAAGAAGAAATCAGAGGCATTCGAACATTTCAGAATTTTCAAGGAAATGGTTGAAAACAAAATGGATATGAGAATTAAGTGTTTAAGATTAGAGAATGGTGGTGAATTCACATCAAAATAATTCATGGATTTCTATGAAGAGCATGGAATTAAAAAATAGTTCTCAGCAGCTAGGACACCTCAGCAAAATGGAGTCGTTGAAAGGAAGAGCATAATTGTAACAGAGATGGACATAACCATGTTGAAGCACTTGAAGTTGAGCAATGTATTTTGGGTCCAAGCAGTGCACACAACCATTCATGTATTGAACAAAGGAATTCTCAGAAGTAACAATCACAAAACTCCATATGAGTTATCGAAAGGAAGACCAACAAACATTAAGAATTTTAGAGTATTTGGAAGCAAATGCTACATAAAGAGAGAAGATGGAAGAGTTGGAAAATTTGATTCTTGAGTTGATAAAGGAATATTGGTTGAATATTCAAGAAAAAATAAGGCATACAAATGTTACAATCTAAGACTCAACAAGATAATGGAAAACATAAATCTGAAGATTGATGAAGCAAATGTGTCGAAGATCAAAGAAGAAAGAAAATATTCTAATGAACAGGAAGCAGAAAAAGAACTAAAAGAAGAAGAGGTAGAAGAAGAACAAGTAGAAAAGCAATCAAAAGCATAACAAGGAGAAAATGATCAACAATAATTTCAGATGCCCTTCAAGACACCTAATCATTGGATTCAGAAGAATCATCCACCAGAGAAAATTATTGGAGATAGAAATGCAGGAATAGAAACCAGAGGAAGTACAAGGTTACACACACCAGAGAAGAGACACATTGCACTATTATCCATAGTTGAACCCATCAACTTTGAGCAAGCCAGTAATGAAGAACATTGGGTCAAGGACATGTAAGAAGAACTGAATCAAATAGAGAAGAATGAAACATGGGAACTGGTTCCAACACTGAAGAACAAAAATGTGATTGGTACAAAATTGGTGTTCAGAAACAAACTAAATGAAGATGGACAAGTAACCAGAAACAAGGCAACATTAGTATGCAAAGTGTTGGACATGCATTATGGAAATAAGATTCATGAAGAATATTAAGTATAGAAGATGTGCACATAAGAAGAAGTAATACTAGGGAGTGTGCAGTTGAGGCGCATCCAAGAGTATAGATCACAATGAGAGGAATAAAGTAGAGAAATAAAGAAGAGGAATAAAACAGGGAATAAAGCAAGAGAAGAAAACGGGCGAAAAGGAAGGATCACAACTCGACATGCTAAAGATAGAAGGACATGCAAAAGCAGGAAGAACAACAGTCATAGTGAAGAAAAATGCAAACGGGAAAGCCGGTGAAAGCAACCCGAACAATAAGTTAACTTGAGTTATCATGTATTGTAATAAGGTTTTGGGATGAACAAAGTAGGGTTTTAAGCTCTATAATTTGGGTATAAATATGCAATGGGTTGGGAGAATAGGGGTTTTGTTGGTTATTGTTCTCCCTCGCGAATGAGTGAAAGAATTAACCATTGAGTCTATGTCTGGTTGTTGAGGAGATGTTGCAGAGAGAGAGAGGCTTGCACTGCAGAGCACGTAGTCTAGGAGAAGGGAAAGATAACCATGATGTATCTTTGTAAGCACAGTGTGCAAGCCTAAGACATTTACCAAAACAATAATAAAGAATATAGTCATTGTGGACGTAGCCTAGAGTTGGGTGAACCACATTAACTACTGTGTTGAATGTATTTTGTGTGATTGTTCATGGATTATGTCTGGATGCATATTATATTAGATTTCTCTTATGTGTAATCATTGCACAATAGTCACGATTGATACAATAAGGGGTTTATGTTGTAATTTGGACGATAATGGTAATATGAATATGAATTCATTAAGTAGATCATGAAGAACAAAGACAAAATAACGTGCATATAACCAATAAGTAAGAATGAATATAATGATCACCTCTCATTCCCTCACTCCTGCAGAAACTTGGTTCTTGTAGTCCCAATAGGTACCTCGAGTGAGACTTCATATGCATGTAGGTGATGCTGAAAGGGCTGATGTTTGAAGGGTTTTGTTAGTCAAATATAGCTTGAACCTAGGGTCTTACAACCGTGCCCATCGCTAACAAATGGTTTTGTTGCTAGTACAGAAAGGAAAATAAAGGACAAGGGAAAAGAGTCAACAGGAGGTGCGCGCAAAAAGAAGAAAGTGCACAAGGAACCGACTGTTTATACATTGAAGAATGACGAAATGGACCAAATTGGTTAGCAAGTCAAGGATGCTACTGATGAGGTAGTTCAATAGATGTCACAATGGTAGGACGAAATGGGAAAAAGGATGCAAGAGCAGATGGCAGAATTGCAACAGCGACTAGAGATAGTAAGCCTAGTAGCAGAAAGAAGATCCAAAGAAGGGAAACCAACAGGTATGACGGGGGAAGGAGAAGCTCCCACTTCTTGCTTCTCAAAAATGGTTGAATGGTGTAGAGTGATAAAACTGTCAACAGATTCCATCGGGTTCCTCACACCCGAAATGTAGGCACAATTACAAGGACTGAGTCACCTGGACTTAGTTGTCTCACAGATGCCAACAATAGTGTTGTAGGGATTGCAAATGGTTATCACATAGGAATTACAACTCCATGCAGATAACGCTTCCAACGAATGGATAAAAGTTATAGAGGAAAAGGCAGAACTGCAGAAGGAATACACAGCGGCTCTCCAAGAAAAGAGCGTGGTGGAGTAGAAAATGGAGAACACACTGAATGAGAAGACGAAGGCTAAATAAAAGGTTGAACAAGCAATGAAGGAAACGAATGAGGTTGAGTAAAGGGTCAGGAAAGCTCTACAAGAAAAGGATGAAGTCGAGATAATGGTGCAAAAGGCACAAATGGTCATCCAGAAGTTATACAAGGAAACTCTAGAAGAATCGATAGTAGTGGAAGCTACTATGGAGGAGAAGGTTTTGAAAATTGGGGAAGCCATCAAAGGATTTTGCATGAAAATAGAGGATCTACAAATGAAAATTACATCGGCAACACCACCATAGGTAAGAGCTGGAAGAGAGAGAACAAAGATGAAAGTCGTGGCCAACATCAAGAAGGTGGAAGAAGAATGCATGAAACTCTGTGAGGAAAGCACCCAAATCTGGAAAGATATGGTAGAATATCCATAGATGAAGTTCGTAGAAGAAAAATCAAGAGAGGCGCAAGAAAATTCCCAACAATATTTAGAGAGAATAAACACACTTCCACCAACAGAATAGATGACGACCATTTTGGCACAGAGGCAATCATATGTGGAAGTTGAAAATATGAGGGATCAATAGAATATCCTTCAGCAGAGCTTAGGCCCACTACAAGAAAAGGGACTCAAGGTGATTGGAGAACTGGCCACTACAAAGGGCAAGGTGAAACATGCAGCACAAGAATCAAAAGAAAATCTTACAAACAATGACCTCGTAGAAGGTCGAAGAGATTGTGGAAATAGAGGAAGCTATAATAAAGGAAGTTGTGGCATCTAAGGAAGCCTCCCAAAAATTCATCTAAGGGTGGAGGAGCATGCAAAATACCTAAGTGTCTTGGGATGAGCCATAGGTGAGTGTTGGGGGCCTATTGGATAGGAATTATGGAAATAATATTCATGAAAAATCCTAAGTATAGAAGATGTGCATAGAAGAAAAATGAAGACTAGAAAGTGAATAGTTGAGGCGCATCTAGGAGTACAATGCGTAGTGAGAGGAATAAAGCAGAGAAATAGAGCAGAGGAATAAGGAAGGGAATAAAAAAAGAGAACAAATCGGACGAAAAGGAAGGATGACAATTAGACGTGCTAAAGATAGAAGGATGTGCAAAATAAGGAAGAACAACAGTCAGAGTGAAAAACCAACATGTAGATGGAAAATCAGGTGAAAGCAGCCCGAACAACAAGTTAAATTGAGTTATCATGTATTGTAATAGGGTTTTGGGATGAACAAAGTAGGATTTTAAGCCCTAGAATTTGGGTATAAATATGTAATGGGTTGGGATAATAGGGGTTATGATGGTTGTTGTTGTTCTCCCGCGCGAATGAGTTGAAGAAGTAACCATTTAGTCTATGTCTGAGTGTTGAGGAGATGTTGCAGAGAGATAGAGAAAGGCTTGCATTGCAGAGCGGCTAGTCTAGGAGAAGGGAAAGATAACCATGATGTATATTTATAAGCGCAGTGTGCAAACCTAAGATATTTACCAAAATAATAATAAATAAGCCATTCGTTGTGGGCGTAGCCCAGAGTTGGGTGAACCACGTTAACTATTGTGTTGAATTTATTTTTTGTGATTGTTCATGGATTCTGTCTGGATGAATCTCAGATTAGAATTGTGTTATGTGTAATCATTGTGCAATAGTTACGATCATTACAATAAGGGGTTTATGTTGTAATTTGGACTATAATGGTAATATGAATATGAATTCATTAAGTAGCTCGTGAAGAACAAAGACAAAATAATGCTCACATAACCGATAAGTATGAATGAATAGAATGATCACTTCCCATTCCCTCACTACTGCGGAAACCCGGTTCCTGCAGTCCTAATAGATAACTCAGGTGAGACTTCATCTGCATGCAGGTGATGTCGAAAGGGACGGTGTCTGAAGGGTTGTGTTGGTCAAAGATAACTCAAACCTAGGTTCTTACAACCACTCATAGTGCCAACACAGAGGATATGCTCAAGTTGAAGGAGTATATTTTGAAGAAAATTTGTCCRTTGTTGCCAGAATGGAAGCAATCAGACTAATCTTGGCATGTGCATGTTCTAAGAGAATCAATGCATATCAAATAGATGTAAAATCCACATTTCTAAATGGTGAATTAGAAGAATAAGTCTACATCGAACAACCAGAGGAATTATTACTGTCAGAAAGGGAAGATTATGTTTGCATATTGAAGAAAGCTTTGTATGGACTCAAGAAATCCCATAGAGCCCGGTATTCAAGATTGGACAGGGATTTGCAGCAACAAGAATTTGGAAAGGGTAATGTAGATAGCAATATCTATGTAAAGGCTGACATGAAAAACATACTTATCATTGAAGTATATGTGGATGGCATTATCTTTGGAAGTGATGATGACAGGATGAGTAAGAATTTTTCCCAAGACAAGAAGAATGAGTTTGAAATGTAACTACTTGGTGAATTAACATTATTTTTGGGAATTCATATATCCCAGCTAGATGAAGGCATTTTCATTTCCCAATCCAAGTACATTAAAGAAATGTTGAAGAAGTTTGGAATGGAAGATTGCAAACCAGTAATACTCCTATGGTGATCGATTGCAAATTGAGAAAAGACGATGAATCTAAGGAAGTAGATCAGAGACTCTATAGATTGATGATTGGCAACCTACTCTATGTGACAACCTCAAAACCAAATGCAAGCAGATGGATAGGTTGCAATATTTCAAGAAACACCAAAGGAAACTCATGTTCTAGTAGTAAAGAGGATCTTCAGATATCTTAAAGGAACAACAAAGTTTGGATTGTGGTATCCAAAAGGGAATGAGTTGACTATGGTCACCTATGCAGATGCAAATTGGGCAGGAAGCATCGATGATCGAAGAAGTACTATCAGAGCAACGTTTTATTTGGGTGATTGTATGGTATCTTGGTTAAGTAAGAAGCAATATTCAGTATCATTATCTACAGTAGAAGAAAAATATATTTCAGTAGCAACATGTTGTACTCAGGTTCTCCAGATGAAGAAAACTCTGTAAGATATACAAGTGAAGTATGATGAGCCTATTTCGATATTCTATGACAATACTAGTTCTAAAAGTATCTCCAAAAATCCAGTGATGCATTCCAAGACCAAACACATTCCAATCGAGTTTCACTTTTTGTGGGAACAATTTATATAAACGAATATCAAGTTATATTATATTGGGACAAAGGAACAATTGCAAACACCTTCATGAAACCTCTCCCAAGAGAGACATTTGAGTATCTTCGACAAAAACTTGGAATATTTTATGCTCCATAGTGATCTACATGACATTTTTCTAAGAAGAGAAGGGAAGAGAAATCATCTGTGCAGAGAATATTGTTGATCAGTTAATAAAGGAACCTTAATATGAATGTTTTTTATATATGTTAGTAGTTTACATCATCAGGAAGCACCAATGGTTAAAATGCACTAGAAGAGAGAAAGAACAAAAGAAGGAGAGAAAGTTCAGAAGCAGATTTTCAGGGGGGGTTACCCTTTGTCGTTGATATCAAAGGGGGAAACATAACATAAGCATGAAAATGGGTGAAGCATTGGTCGCAAGGGGAGCATGAGTGTTTCCATCAATGCCAAACAGGGAGATTTTTGAAAAATTGATTGTCATTTATGTCAAATTTAGAAGTTTAGAATCCTTTAGAATTAATTGGTATAATTGAAGAAGTATCCAAAGTGGTCCCCTTATGGTGTATCTTTGAGCATGGCCCTCATGAGAAGACACTTTGAATAATTCTACAAGAATCCTAGAGGTGTGGTCATGAGGCCCGAAGCTGACTGAAGAAAATGAGGTTGAAGAACATTACAAGTACATGCAAAACCCTCATAGATGGATAGTCCTTGTCATGCCATTTCCAACGGTAGCTGGTACACCACGTGGTTCCTCACGGTTGAGGAGTTATGCCCTGTTGAGGTTGAAAGCCCCAAAGAATGGTTGAGAATCCCCTAAACGGTTGCAACAAGAAGTTATAAGTCAATAATTAAAGGGTGAAATGGTTATAACAAGAAAATACAGACCGACCCTAAAGTTAAGGAAAGAAGCCACTTGGAAAAGTATAAATACACTTTAAGGAGCCTCTCATTTGTATACACACTTGAGTTCATTGAATATCTATCTCTCAAGTGATCTTTTTGAAGCAAATCTGAGGAAGCGAATCTGAGGAAGTAAGGAGTGTGGAAGTCTCAGAGTTACAGAAGTGAAGGGTTTTTGAAAAACCTAATTTAGTTGACCCCCGCAGGTTAGGCTATAGGTGTCCCATGAGGCACCCCTGTGGGTTGTACGACACTTGTCCCGCGAGGCCCCACCAGATGCCTAGTCTTTGTCCAGCAAGGCTAAGACAAATTCATTGAAGATGCCATCTTGTGTTTCCTGAAGATGATATGCACCAGGTTTGTTTGTTAGTCTAAGATGATATGCATCAGGTTCTCATCATGAGTAAATGTATGTTTTTATGTGTATTTGATTCTTGTATCATGGATGGTTTGGCACATGCTTAAGGCATGTCTTGGAGGAATTTTTGGTTCATAGTTGCATATGGTTGAGATTCATGTCTTGGTGATATTGATACATGCTTGAGACATATCCTTGGTTCCTGGTTTATGGATGCTATGGTTCATTGTTAGAGGCACATCTTTGTGATATTGACATATATTTGAGACATATCTTGTGGTACATGGTTATGGCACATGCTTGAGGTATACTTTGGCACATGGTTTGGATACTTGATATTGGGCATATGATTTTATATGATCTATGTGAGTTGATCCATTTTTTTTGATGTTGATTATCAGTGGCAGCGGCAGGTATATCAATGACAAATTGATAGTGACAGGTCGATGATGGTATATTAGTGACAGGTTGATGTGATAGTGACAGTGGCAGGTTGATGTATCAGTGGCAGTGGTAGTGACAGTATCAATGGTAGTGACAGGTTGAGTCTACATTTATATTTTAGGGTGGAAGGACGAGACAATGAAAGGGGTTCATAGCCTCCTTCTGGTTGGAGTCGGAAAATTTAGGGAGTTGGAGCTTCCTTCAGGTTGGAGCCTGTAAATTAGGGGGTTGGAACCTCCTTCCAGTTGTAGATGGATAATTCAGGGAGTTGTAGAGACCTTCAGGTTGGAGCCTATAAACAGGGGGTTGGAGCCTCCTTCCAGTTGGTGTTGGAGAAGTTGGAAGTTGGTGCTTCCTATGAATGTAATATTTGATATATATATATAAGAAAGAATTATGTGGTTTTCTCCCATTTGGGTTTCCACGTAAATTATGGTATATTGTGTATCTGTGGTTATTTATTATGCATTATTGATTGGTACTGCTCATGATATATTGATGATACACTGCCGATAAAGTTAATGATTACATATTCTTATTAAAAGTGGTAAAATATTGCATAATATTGATTCACCCCCCTTCTCAGTACTCCATCAAGTTCATTATGGTTGGGGGCTTGAGCTAGTGTCTAACAATCTAGTTGAGGCCTAATCCCTATGGTGTAGATTAAATATTGCCAATTCTCGAGGAATCAAGGCATTGTTGGTCTTCGGTGGCTCTATGATCATCATTTCTTCTATCAAATTTAACTCAAATCTTGGAGGGCATCAATTGCGAAGTCTAGTGGCTCGAATAAAAAAACTCGCCTCTCAAATCAATCGCATCTCTGTCTTCCACATTTAGAGATCATTGAACGAGGAAGATTACACATGGGCCAAGCTTACAACCTCTATATAATTGGGGAAAATGGTTCAAAACAAGTATCATACTCTCCCCCTCGCTTACATTGTTAATGGTGGGTCATATCACAATTTTAAACTATCGACATGTGCATCTGAAAGACATTTGGCATGGATGTCCATATGGGCGTGCATACTTATAAGGTGGTTGAGGGATGGTAGGCACATGCGAGCAAGCCTGCATTTAGTTATAGTGATGGGAAGAGAAAGTGATACACCAGAGATGGTAGAACGGAGGGTGCATATGGGATTTGTAGTCTTCTATACATCCTCGAGGCCTGGTTGAGGGTGAATTCAAAGGGAGACATTGCTTTCATTGACTGTTGGTGGAGGACTCTCCCTAAGTTCGTTGTGGAAGTTTTGGGTTTCCTGCAAGAGTTTCTACACGTTGTAATGGTGGCAAAGAGTAGCGGGAATGGTGCTCCCAACTAACATTTCTTTGTAGTGTTTTTTCTTAGGTGTCGTGAGGGAGTTGGGTTTCCTAGAGATTTTTGCCAAGAAGGGGTTTTTCTTTGTAGGTTTGCAAAGGGAAAAGAAATGGCTGGAGAAAACTCATGGGAGACTAAGTGAATACTACATATGCATGAGGAAATTGAGCAGACAAATAACAAATATGTCTTGGTTCTTACAACTAAAGTTGTAGAGTTGGAGTAGGTGAGCAATTCTCACAATGCAAATCTATCAAACCTTCTACTCAACGTTAGGGGTCATCTGGATTATATTAAGGCAGATTGTGGTAGGTTGTAGATCTTATCTCAACTTGTGGATAACCTATCTTTGACTTTCAACAACAACGATACACAAAACTCCATTCACAAAGGGGAAGTAGAGGAAGAAATCAGATACCAGGTACCGATGGAGATCAAAGAAAAAGATAACAAACAAGTTGTAGAGGAGCCAAAAGACCATATCAATGTAAAATAATACCCAATGTCAATGTTTTTTCGTATTATATGCATTGTAAGACAATTTATTCTGTAGACAACTTGGAAAAACACTTAGAATATAAAGCCTATAATCACTTTTTTTTTTTTTTTTTTTTTTAATGTATTTAGTAATCTAAAATTATGCAATGTTGAAAAACTTATAAAGGAAATTTTGTAATAGTTATTACTTTGACAACATGTTTTACTTATATAACAAAAATTCTACAATTCTCGTTAAAAAGGGAGAAGNCAGGTACCGATGGAGATCAAAGAAAAAGATAACAAACAAGTTGTAGAGGAGCCAAAAGACCATATCAATGTAAAATAATACCCAATGTCAATGTTTTTTCGTATTATATGCATTGTAAGACAATTTATTCTGTAGACAACTTGCAAAAACACTTAGAATATAAAGCCTATAATCAC